>JAJLVG010000002.1:1968-43778 GCA_030564585.1 Martiniozyma abietophila
AGATTTAGAAAAAAATCTTGGTGTAATTTCAAATTTACTTTTAACTCCTCATTATGATAATAATTCTTTTAATGAAAATTTAAATGAAAATTCTTATGAATTTACAGATTTTGTACCAATTTCATCAAATAATGATCCTTCATTAAAATTTCCTTTTAATAATAATAATAATAATAATAATAATAATAAGAATAATGATACAATTCCTGAATTAATTTCTGCTTCTGCTGTTTCATCATTTTCTTCTAATGGTCAATTAACTTCTTCAAATTCAACTCAATCAATTAATTCTCATAATATTCATATGACTCCAAATCAACAATTAAGAAGATCATCAATTGGAAATATGATTTCAAATTCAAATAATTTAACACCAAATATTCAATATCAAAATCAACCTCAAACTCCAATAAAAAGATCATCATTTTTAACTCCAAGGAGAGTTCCAAATAGTTCATCATTTGGTCATAGAAAATCAAAATCAAAAATTATTGAAAAATCTCCAGCTGCTTCAGGAAATCCATTTTATAATCCACCTTCTTTCATGTCACCTAAAATTTCAAAAAAAATTTCAAATCATAAAAAAAATACTTCAATTAGTAATAATAATAATAATAATATCATTTCTTTAAATCATCTTGATAATGATTTAAATATGCAAAGATCATTCCAAATCATTTCTCCAAATCAAACACCTTTTAGAACACCAGGTTTAAGAGATCCTGGTGATTTTGATGGAAATAATTCAAGATTAAATGATGATTTTGATGATAATGATAATAATGATGATAATGATGATGATAATAATGATAATAATGATAATACATTTTCTACAACAGAAAATACTTTTGTTGCTCCAAATATGCTGATGACAAATAGTTATTCTAATAATCATCGAAATCAAAATCAAAATCATCATCATCATCATATTTTAGATTCGCAACAATCTCCAAATGATTATAATATTATTAATAATAATAACAATAATAATAATAATAATGATGATAATGATGATGATGATGATGATAATAATAATAATAATAACAATAAAAATATTGATCATCATCATTCAACCCAATTTTTATCTCATTTACAAACTTCATTAAATTCTTTAATTGAAGATAAATCAGAATTATCTAATAGTGATTTTGGAAGTCATTTAAATACTCAAAATTATAATCCTTCAAATAATTTACATGATAATGAATTAAATTCTATGATGATTGATAATATGGAATATTTTGTTGGAAATCCATATTATTCAAATAATACACCAAATGCTTCAAGTTCAAGTTTTGTAACTCAAACTAATTCTTCATTACCAATTGATACATCAAATAATAGTTCAATTCATACAACAAATCAATCACCTCAAAGTATTCCTTCTGCTTCTGCTTCAGCAACTGGATTTGGATTATCATCTTCATCAATATCAACCCCATTTTCAAATAATATGATTTTAGATAAAAGGATATCAACTTCATCAACAACTTCATTACCAAGAACTTTATCAAATCAAAGAAAAATTTCTCAAGATGTTATTCAAAGAATTCAAAAATCAAAATCAAGTTTTAATCTTAGTGATATTGCAAGTAGTAGAGTGATTAGGAGTAATAGTATTTCATCACAAAATTTATCATCAATTAATGGTTCAAATTCTTCAAAACACCCTTCATTATCTTCTCAAAAATCAATTCAAAGTTCTAATACTGATATGGATTATTTAAGAGGAATTCAAAATAAAAATAATTCTGATAATCAATTTAAATTAGAATCTACAGCTGATTCATTATTGGTAACACCACCAAATTCAGGTAAAGAAAAATCTAAAAAAAATGTTGAAAAAAAGAAACTTTCAAGAACTTCATCAAATATAAAAATTCCTGAAAAGCTTGATTTACCACAACAAAGTGCAAGATCAAAATCAAGGTCAAAAAAATCAAATAATGATGTGAAAAAAGTTCATCAATGTCCTTTATGTCAAATGAAATTTCAAAGACCTGAACATGTTAAAAGACATATGTTAAGTCATTCAAGTGAAAAGCCTTTCTTATGTACAGAAGATGGTTGTGGTAAACGATTCAATAGAAATGATAACTTGAAACAGCATTTACGAAATATACATAAAAAGAATATATGAGAGATGGTCCGTCTCTTCCTTTTTTTTTTATCTTTCTTACTTTCCATCTTTGCTTTTAACACACGTCTGTGTGTGTTGAAATCATAATTGCTTTTGATTATAAATTCTTTCTTTTGTTTCTTCTCATATTTTTCCTATTATTGCTTCCTTTCATCTTTTGTTTTAATTTATTTCATTTTGTTTTCTCTTCTTTTCTTTGCATCGGTTCTTTCATAGATTTGTTGAAACTAAATTTTATCATTGATAAAGTTTCCTTTCCTTTATTTTATTATTATTATTCTTAGAGTTATCTTATACTCTCTTAACTACGTACATAGATACATACATATTTATATATATTCAATATATATTTACTTTTTTACCCTAGAATTTTAAACTGTTTAGAAGTAGTGATTTAATTGAATTAAAATAGTGTTAAATCATCGGATTTTATACTTCCTTTAATTTGATTTTAAACTTGAGTTCTAATTAAAGCAGTATACAGTATTACACATAATATAAAAATAATTTAAATCAATACTATAAAACGTCTCTAATTTGTGCTTCAACTGGTGTTTCATTAACACTAACTGTTGCAACAACATTACTTTTATGAAATTCTTGACCAAAAAATGCAGATAATGCATAACAAATCATACAAATTGACCAAAGAATAGCAAGAACAAGTAAACTTGTAGCTTGACAACTTAAACTTAACCATTGAATAGCACACATAACAGCATAAAATGCAACTCTCATCCAATGAGTATCTAAGCCTTGAATGAATAATATGATAAAATCAGGAATTCTAAATATTTTTAAAAGGAAAGGAATTTCAACAAATGCAATAATTGGTGCTTGAACAATTGCAAGGATACCAAATATGAAAACTAAACTAGTATGAAATAAATTTGCAACTCCTAATGCAATTGCTAATGGGAATGAAGTAATTCCAACCCATTGTGCGTAAAGTGAAAGATTACGAGATTCTAAATCTTGAACAAAACCTGAAAGTTTAATATAATCGGTAAAGGCCATAGTTGTATATATATTAAGTGTTTGGATACTTAATCTTTATTATTTTAAACCTTTTACACTTTTTCTTTATAAAATCATGAGGTGTTTTCAGCAAAAGGAAAACTAATTTAATTTTTCTCAGCAAAAATGATCTCTACCCAACTTTTATATTTCAATAATTTATATATAAGGAAATAACGGGAAACTTAATTTAAACCATTAATTTTAAAGTTTTTAATTATTTAAGAATTGATAAAAGCATATATTCAAATGGATTCAAACTTTGCTGAATTATTGCAAAGGAAAGCAGAAGAATGGAAACAATTTTATGATGAAGTTTCAAAGAGTTTATCAGGAATTGTTGGTGATGCTATAGAATTACCAATTGAAGAATACCTTACAATTGGATCAGTTACTGATAATAATTTAATTGATTCAGATCAAATTATTGATAACCATGAAAATATAATGGAATCTTATTCAAATTTAACAAAATTAACTTTTGAACAATTTCAAGATCAAACATTTTTAAGAAAACGAATCAAAGAAATTCTTAATACTGATTTAGATGCAAATAAACAAAGATTATTAATTCAACAATTAATGTCAAGGTCTTTTAATGAGAAACAAAAATATTTAAATCATTTAAGTAAAATTGATGAACAAGGTGAAGAATCAGATATTGAAGAAGATGAAGTTGTTTTAACTTTACATGATAAAGAATCTACTTGGTATAATGAAACTGATGCTATTTTAGGTTGTGAGCATTATCAAAGGAATTGTAAAATTGAATGTGTCACATGCAAGAAATGGTTTACATGTAGATTTTGCCACGATGCAGAAATTCATGATCATTCTTTAGTTCGTGAAAATGTTAACCATATTCTTTGTATGTTTTGCAATACACCTCAACATCCTCAACAATATTGTATTGAATGTGATAAAGTTCTTGCAGAATATTATTGTGATCATTGTAAACTTTTTGATAATGATTTACAAAAGAATATATATCATTGTGATAAATGTGGAATTTGTCGTTTAGGTTTAGGTTTAAATCAAGATTATTTTCATTGTGATCAATGTAATGCATGTATTTCAATTTCATTAAAAAATTCTCATGTTTGTATTGAAAATGCAACACGATCAAATTGTCCAGTTTGTAATGAATACCTTCATACAACTCCATATCCAGTTGTTTTCATGTCATGTGGTCATCCAATTCATGAATCTTGTTTAAATGAACATTTTCAGCATAGTTATAAATGTCCAATTTGTTCAAAGACAATAATGAATATGGAAGTTGAGTTTCGTATGAAAGATACAGAAATTAAACATTCAACAATGCCAGAAGAATGTAGTTCATGGAGAGCAGTTGTTAAATGTAGAGATTGTGATGGTTGGTCAAATGTTTGTTATCATTATTTAGGTCATAAATGTGATCATTGTCGAAGTTATAATACAATGGTTGTAAAAATTTTAAAGGATGGAGAAAATCAAATTGTTCCAATGTCAACAAGTGATAGTAATGCAACGATCACAGGAAATTATGAAAATAAATTTGATTCAGTTAAAATGATAATTGAGAATTCTTTAGAACAGAATTTTCAATTTGAAGAAATTAAACCAAGGTTTAAACAACATAATGAGCCATCTAATGATGATGCAATCAGATCAAGAGCTACAACTATAAATTCTATGACATCTCAAGATTCTGATATTTCTCATGATGTTGTGAATTGGAAATCTAAACGTGAAAAAGGAAGTAAAGGGAAAGGACAAAAACAAGATAAAGTTAGAGATGGTAATGATGTAGAAGAAGAAGAAGAAGAAGAAGATGATGATGATTACGTTCAAAATTTTGTTCGTGTTATTAATAATTTTGAAGCTTATAATACAATTAGTGATGCATTCAAAGATTGGATTAGTACATCACTTTCTTGGGCTGAAGAAGACAATTAAATATATGATTATAACAATGTTGTTTTGGTTGTTACAATTTATTGTCAAGAAAGTGTTAGCAGCGGTTATAAAGAAAAGAGGAATTTTAATGATAATGATAAAGGTTTGGTAATAATAATAATAATAATAATAGCTTACTGTCTTTTACTTTAATAGTTTAGTTAAACTATTTAAAATATAATGCATGATTAGATATAAAAAGGTTTCTTATAAATGAAATAGGTAAGTAAAATATAATTTTTGTTTGTTTATTTGTATGTTTGTTTGTTTGTTCGAATTAAAAGAAAGTATGTAATTAACTTATTTCTGGTCTTCTATTTCTAGAACTTAAGATTGGAATACTTAAAATTGATGGCTTTTTTTTCTTTTCTTTAATTGGACTCATATTACCTGTTATCATTTTATTTCTTGATATATGTGAATCATTAATTTTATCATTTTCATTAATATCATTTTCACGGTTACCACCTAATTTTGGAATAGAAAATGATAATAAAGGATTATTTGTATTATTATCACCTGTAGTTATTAATTTAGATCCATTCCCAGCAAAACTACTAACTAATGATCCACCTCTACTTCTTTCTGGAGATGATGTATTTATATTTATATTATTATTATTATTATTAATAATTTCGGGGCTTAAATTAGAATTTTCTGAATTAGATCTAAATGTTCTAGTTGACATTGAAATTGCTGTATTATTATGATTTGATGGAACTAATGATTTTTTAGAATTAATTGAATTCAATCCAGAATTTTGTTGTTGTTGAGGTAATGGTATTGAATCATTTAAATTTGCAAATGTATCCGAAGAACTTACTGATAAACTATTAATTCTTGATTGATTTTGATTAGAAGAACAAACAGAAGAAGAATTTGAAGAACTTAAAGAAGAATGAAAATTTGAAAGGGTAGGTCTAGTATGTGATTGATTTTGATTTTGATTTAGTGGATTACTAATTTTTCTTTTTGATTGAAAATTATTTGTAGAAGATAAATCAAAACTGAAAGGATCATTATTTATTGTTGGTGTTGTAATTGAAGAACGAGAAATGACTGATTGTGACCTTATCTTTTTAATTGGTGAAGATTTATTACTATGATAAGAATGATTTGATTCACCTGTATGATTAAATTGAATAGAATTTATATCATCAGAATTTGATGAAGAAAATTTTCTTGATTGAATTGATGGTAAAAATATTTTTGTATTTGTATTATTTGATGTTGATGAACCACCAAAAGATTTTAAATTTTGAAGATCAGAATTTAAAAATGAGATACTTTTTGCAGATGATGGTTCACGAGGACGTGAAAAATTTGATGAAATTGATGGAGGTGTCATAATAATTGAATTATTATTATTATTATTATTATTATTATTATGTGAAGGTGAATCATTTAATTGAATTGATTTAAATTGTTTAAAAATTTCTATTGTATTATCATCAAATGATACATCTAAAGGTGTCCAACCTTCATTATTTAATAATTTATCATCAGCATTATGTAATAATAAAAGTTGAATACATTTAATATGAGAATATTGAAATGCGATATGAAGTGGTGAATTACCATCAATATTTTGAAGATTTGGATAAGCACCATTATTTAAAAGAATATTTAAACAATTTGGGAAACCTTTTATGCAACAAATATGTGAAGGAGTATTACCATTAAAATTTCGTTGATCAATACAAACATTAAAATATTTTAAAATAATATTTAAAGTTTTTGAAGAATTTCCTAAACAAGCAGTATGAATAATTGTTTCCTTTTTAAAAGTTAATTTAATTTCTTCTTCATTTGTTATTTGAGTATAATATGTATGTGATTCATCATTATTATTATTATTATTATTATTATTATTATCAATATAATTTATATTATTATTAAATTGATTATCAAATGATGACAAATTCCTTTTTAAAATTTCTTTTAAAAGTAATTCTGTAACATTATAATTATCATTAAATGAAGAATAATGTAAATTTGACCAACCATTTAATGGATCAACATTATCTATAAGATCAGGATACCTTGAAAGTAACCTTCCAACAATAAATGAATTATCTTCTATAACTGCCTGTCGTAAACGGAATGTTGGATCTGTCATTTGATTTATTATAAGTATGATGAAGAGTGGAGTATGATGGGAGGGTATATATTAGAGTGTCCTTGTTTTGGACCTACTTTCTTTTTTTTTTTTAATTTGGTATATGATTGAATTAAACTGAAAACTGTCTTAACTTGTCCTTTTCTTTTGATAATTTAAATTAATATTTCATAATTTTTTATCAATTATTAAATATTCTTATTTTTATTGTATTTTTTGATATATAAGAGAGTAAGTACTGTTGAAATAATTCACTCTCAAAATTTAAAATTTAAAATTTAAAAGGGGTAAAATTGATAATAAAATTGAAATTAAAAATTGAAAATTACCGGAACTAAACGGAATAAAAGATTCTTTTGTTTTTTTAAAGTATTACGCACTCACTTACGTAATATCACATATTCATCTCTAACGCGTCACACGTCACGTGCCGATAAGGCATTTATATATTTTATTTTATTTTATATTATATTTATTCTTCCCCCCTTTTACAAGACTACAGTTAGATAGTTTAACAACAGTAAACATATGAGTACTTACATAACTTATTAACACATTGAATTGAACAGATTTACTTGTAATATTATATACATTTATAAAACTGGTTGATCTTTTATCTATGCATATACATTAAATAATTCTTTTGAAAATGATACGTGAACTGAATGATAAATAAACTGAAGTTACAATTAAAATTTAAATTTAAATCGGTATACCGATAATGCCATACGATTTATTTATTATATTGTATATGTGTTGTTGTTGTTGTTCTCTCTTGACTTATTAAATTATCACACAGCCAGGGCAGAGCTTATCACGTCAAAATTTTATTGATTGTTACTTTTATTTTATCAGCTAAGTGTACTTTAAACAAAAATCGGTTTGCCGGTTTAATTATTAAATTTTTTAATAAATTAGCAATAAAATGAAATAGAAATTGAAAGATAACACACATTAAATTTTAAACGATTAAATCAATTATCAAATACTATCAACGATTCTACTACTAATTATAATAATCAGACCATTTATAGAATGATTTTACACAGATAATTTTAATATAATTTATTATTATTTGTTGTTATGTTATTATTGTTTAACAATTCCCTTTTTTTGTTTATTTTATTTTGTTCTGTAATTTTTTATTTCTTAAAACGAAATTGATTGAAAATCTCGGAGAACACCGAAAAGTTTTTCTCAGCTTTCTTTTCAATTAAATTTAAATATAAATATTATTGCTTTTACCTCGAATTTAAGTCTTTTTCTCTCTCTAGATTAATTAAATAAACACAAACTAGAAAAAGAAATAAAGAAGCAAACATATTACAATTATAATGGCTTATTTACAAGATTCTACATACGGTAAAGATAATGTTAAATTTCTTAAAGTTAAAAAAGATCCAAAAAATCCTCAAATTCAACAAGTTTTAGAAGCTAACGTTCGTGTTCTTCTTATCGGAGATTTTGATACTTCATTTACAAATGCTGATAATTCTTCAATTGTTCCAACTGATACTGTTAAAAATACTATTTTAGTTGAAGCTAGAAAGACTGATGTTTTCCCAATTGAAAGATTTGCTGCTCATTTAGCTCAACATTTTATTAATAAATATTCTCATATTGCTGGTATTAATGTTTTTATTACTCAAAATAAATGGTCAAAATATAAAGTTAATGGTAAATTACATGATCATTCTTTTATTAAAGATGGTGCTGATGTTAGAGTTACTGAACTTTCTTATAAAAGATCAGGTGAATTTACTTTATCATCATCTTTAAAAGATCTTACAGTTTTAAAATCAACAGGATCAGGTTTTACTAATTATCATCAATGTGATTATACTACTTTAAAACCAACTGAAGATAGAATTCTTTCAACTGATGTTGATTGCGTTTGGAAATTTGATCATACTAAAATTGGTTCAATTAAACAAATTTCAATCCTTGCTGATAAAGGTATCTTTGATGAATATTTTTCAAAAGTTTGTAAAGTTACACTTGATAGATTTGCATTAGAAAACTCTCCTTCTGTTCAAGCTACAATGTTTAATATGGCTTCTGATATTCTTGATATTTGTCCATATATTTATAATGTTAGTTATGCATTACCAAATAAACATTATATTTTATTTGATTTATCTTGGAAAGGACTTGATAATCAAAATGATTTATTTTATCCATCTCCTGATCCAAATGGTTTAATTAAATGTACAGTTGGTAGAGAAACTAAATCAAAATTTTAATTTTAATATATGCTGGTCATTTAATATAGAATGTTTACCTTTTTACTATTCTCTGTTTCGTCTCCCTTTTTTCTTGTTTTCTGTGCTCTCTCTTTGTCTCTCTTTTTTCCTTTCTAATTATTTTTTAATACACATATATATATATAAAGTGTGTCGTATAGAACATAATATAACATAACTGATGCGTGTGAGCATAATTTTTAATATAATTTATGTAAATTTAACATAACAAAAACAAATAATTGTTAATATCATTTGTTATATTTAAACAATATCATTTCTCTCTTTCTCTCTCTCTCTCTCTCTCTCTCTCTCTCTCTCTCTTTTATAGCCCAATTTAAATGATTCGAATAAATCGCGGCAGATTTCATTAATTCCACTTTTTGTTCACTTTCATCTCTCTTCTTATTTTTTATCCCCGAGAAAATTTAAATATAACAATTTCATTCTTTTCATTCCTCTTTAAAACTTTAAAAAAGACATTAATAAATAACTATGTCATCTTTATTATTTCGTACTTTCCCAAAATTTAAAACAATTATGCGTCAATGGCGATCATATTCTACTAAAACTAAATATGCTGAACCACCAAAACCTGCAAAAGGTATTAAAAAATTAATGCAAGAATATGGTTATTCTGCTTTAGGTGTTTACCTTGGAATTTCAATTATTGATTTACCAATTTGTTGGCTTATTGTTCATGAAGCTGGTGAAGAAAAAATTAGAGATTTACAAAATTCAGTAAGAGAATATTTTGGATATGAAAAGAAAATTGATCAAAATATTAATAATTCAATTAATGATAATGATGTTGATAATAATAATAATAAAACCGATGAAAAGAGTTCAACATTTTGGACAGAATTTGCTGTTGCTTATGCTATTCATAAATCTTTAGTTTTTGTTCGTCTTCCATTAACTGCTGCAATAACTCCATCAGTTGTTCATCAATTAAGAAAATGGGGTTTTAATGTTGGTAAATTAGCAAAAGTTACTGCTGAAACTATTCAAAAGGAAGGTTTAAAAGGTACTGCAAGTAAAGAAGGTATTAAAAAAGTTGGTGAAGGATTAAAATATGATCCTACAGCAAAAGCATTTGAAAGAAAAGCATCAAAAGGTGAAAAATGGATGTTTTAAAAATTAATCATTAAATTGTGTATTACACATTTTAAATAAATAAAGAAAAAGAGAAACATAAAACCTTCTATCCTGTTTATATTACGACCATAATGGAAAAAGAAAAAATTTTATATAGATTTTAACCTATAATAGAAAAACCAACAATCTTTCTTTTTTTTTTCACTTATTATTATTATCTAAATTGCGAATACCATTCCTCTTCTTTGAATCTTTTATTCACTCTGTCTATAATTTCTTGTGAATAAACTGATTCAATAGATTCACCACCAAGTAGAACTTTAGCTTCATGGAATCGTTGTTCATCTTTCGTCATTATTAAAAGATTTTGAAAACCTAATTCTTCTTCTCTTCTCCACCTTGAAAGACAAAGTCTAGTACTTAATCCACTAATAGGACTCTTACCTCTCCAAACTTCTTCTAATATATATTGAATGTCAGAAAGAGAAACCCATGGAGTTCTTTGATTTTTAATACCAATTCTACTTTGTTGACTTGATAATGATTGAAAAATTTGATCATAAACTTTATATCTATTCTTTCCTTCAGCTGGTTCAACTGGATAGCCACCATATGTTGTAATTATATAAGTAGAAATTGCAAGACCAAAAATTGCTGGCATTGTACCAAGAACTGGTAAAATTCTAACTCTAAAATTTTGTAATGCTGTTAATTCATCAACAGGACCCCTTTCAAATTCTTCTTCTGGTAATGGTAATAAATTAGCCTTTTTTGGATCAGGCTTTTCTGCTGAAAATACTGTTGGAATACCTCTTGCAATTCCCATCTTTTTTAAACGACGTCTAACTGTTCTAGCTAAAGGATCTTCATCAGTAACAGATATATCACCAATATTAACTCTAGTACAATCCGATTTACATGCTGCACCCATACTCGAAAGAACTTTAATCCCATTATTATAACAATATGATAATAATTCAACTTTAGTATCAATGTTATCAATACAATCAATAATAATATCTGGCTTTTCACCATTTAATAAACATAATCTTTCAGAATTTTCACCTGAATATAATTCATTAATACCTTCTATTTCTGCCCATGGTGAAATTTTAGCACAAAATTCAACTAAAACATCAACTTTTGTTCTACCAACATCAGAAAGTGTTGCACATGCATGTCTATTAAGTGATGATAATGAAACTTGATCAAAATCAACAATCCTAATATTAGAAACACCAGAACGAACTAATGAAACAATAGCATTAGACCCAACACCACCTGCACCAATGACAATGATTCGAAGTGATCTAATCTTTTTCATTCCTTCAGGAGTCAAAAATGCATAATTTCTAGCAAGTTGTTCATGGATCAATTCCTCAGGATGAGCCACTGAATTATGAACAGTTATATTATCATGGGTTTTAATTATATCTGATGTGGAGTTGATCGTTGATGAACTTGTAGTAGAATCTTTAGATATCGGCTTTGATGGTACAAAAAATGATTTAATATTTGAAAAAACAGTTTGATTTGTAGATCTATAAATCGTTTCAGCTAAAAGAAAAGTTGCAATAGCTGACACAACTACCGCATTTAATGTATTATTATGTACCATGTTGTACTATTTTTTTGTGATCCCATTATTGTCATGTTCTTTTGATGTATTCAGTTTGAAAAATAAATGAAAAACTTTTTTTTTGAAGAATAATTCTGATTGATATTTTATTACGTAATATTATCAATAAAATCAATTTTAAACCTTTAACAAAAACATAACATTCTTGTTGCCATATTAACTAATATCGTTGACTTCTTAGTCTTGATTCTTTGTAAATTTTCCAAAAGAAGTCATAGTTTATGTAAATGGTTGAAATGTACCTATTATAACACGGTTTGATGAGATAGAAGATGATGCAATGACAGTACCCGATTGTAATATAGCTGACTCATTATCATCTGATGAAGCCACTTTCCTTTTCTGATTTCCATTTCCTGGCTTTTCACTTTCTTTCTTTTCACTTTCTTGCCCTTCAGGTTTATCGTTAATTAAATCTGGACTTGATAAGTGTGTGGTGACATTGGACGTTGTATTTGAACTTACCAAATCCTGGTTTATAGATTTTAGCACAGGAAGCTTATCCTTGCTTGCTTCTTTTATTTTTCTCCTTTTATGATCTGTTCCTGATCCAGTATTTGAATTATTGATAATTTTGATATTTTCAGAACTTTCGATATTATCTTCAGTGTCAATGTCATCATCAGCAATGATAATAGTTTCATCTTTCGTCTGTTTATTATTTCTCTTTTCGAGTTCTTTTCTTTTTTTATTAATAAACAGCAAATCAGATGAATTTTGAGGTGCTTCACTAGAATCGTTTATTGTATTAGCATCTAACTCAGTTTGATCCAAATCTCCACTCCAAACAAACCATCCATCTGCATTATCTCCTTGCTCTTCTACGATCAATTCCAGATCATCAATAAACGGATCGGCAACATCATACTTACCAATTCTTTTGTTGTTTACAACCTTCCGTTTATGTAAAGCAGATAAAACTAGTTTCTCTTTATCATAATCTGACATTTCAGTAGTAAATTGGACTCCTAAAAGTTGAACAATTGCATGCTCTTCTGGATCAATAATTTTAGTACCTGCTGAAAGTGTTGATTTTTTTTTATCAGGGACTATGAAACCATCATCATCACCATCTATTTCCCCATCATCATCTTTACCTGCTTCTATATTGTCTCTTGTATGTTCTAATTCTTCTTTTTCGCCTTCTATATCTTCATCATCAATCTCTGCATCTGCATCTAGTTCTGCGTCAGCTTCGGCATCTACTTCGGCATCATCATCTTCATCTATGTCATCTTCTGATTCGTCCCATTTGTGTATATTGTTATTGGTATCTCCATTAGATCCAAACCCATACTTTGCTTCAACAAGTCTTGTGAAATTATGCTCTGCATGAATATCATTATGTGTTGAAATTGGAACATTAATAGCAATAACGGTCGTTTTTGGATCAAATACTTCATTTGTTGTAATTGAAACATTTTCAAAATTCTGTCCATTTTGTAAAGAAAATGGTGTTGCAGGAGACTTAGAACGGATCAAATGTCGTTTAGTATTGATGTTCTTAGTCTTCGTTATTTTATTATCATCATTTTCATTATCATGTTCAAGTTCATGTTTCTTTTCATTTGTTAAATTAGACATTGCAAGTTGACTCTGGGAATCGTTGTTTAAAATTGAAACCTTTTTATTCAGTTCAGCTGGTAATACTTTATTGTCAAACATCAAGGCACGTTCTGGAATAGACTGCATTGGTTCTTTACTAAGTTTATCCTTAATCAACTCTTCTCTTCTCTCTTTCTCTCTATACTCAAAATGATTTCGCGTATAAACTACAAAGTCACATATTTTTTTTAAACGGTTTATAATATATTTATTTCCATATAATAGTATTAAAGACAAAAATAGTGTCTTTATGTCATTATAGAGTCTGTTTCATTTTCGAAATTCAAAATATAAAAAGTAATGTATCATCTAAAATGATACATTATGGACATGCGAATATCAAAAGTTTGAAACAATGATAACTATCAAAGTTCTGTAACAACCATCAAACCTAAAAGCTCATCAACAACTTGAGCGGCCAATAAACCAGTAACATCATTTCCTAATGCATTTGGGGGAGTGCTGACCTCAACAACATCAGCACCAACAAGGTTGATACCTTCTAATTCATCAAGGATAGTCATGACTTCTCTAGAATTCAA
This sequence comes from Martiniozyma abietophila, assembly GCA_030564585.1. Lineage (NCBI taxonomy): Eukaryota > Fungi > Ascomycota > Pichiomycetes > Pichiales > Pichiaceae > Martiniozyma > Martiniozyma abietophila. Next base: position 16,310 of record JAJLVG010000002.1, read on the forward strand.
TCCACCTGCTTCAAGAGTTCCTGAATTAATCATTCCAGCATCAAATGTATCCAAATCAAATGTTAAATAAACAGGTCTGTCTCCAACTACTTTTTTGATTCTTTGACCAATTCCTCTAGGTGTTAAAAGATCAACATCCTTTGAAGTAAGAATTTCAAATCCACATTCTTTATCATGACGTTCATCTTCATTAGAAATGAATGGTGCTCTAATACCAACATGAACAGAATGATTTTGAGAGATATATCCTGCCTCTGCAGCATAGTGTAAAAACGTTCCATGGTTAAGAGATGCGTATTTTGTGATACCACCACCTAAAACTTTAGGATCCCATGTATCGATATGAGCATCAAAATGAATAATTGCTAACCCATCAGAATTGTTACCAAATGTTTCAAAAGCTGATCTGATGTTCATTAATGAAACAGTATGATCACCACCAAGAGTAATGATTCTAGTGTTTTTGTAATTTTTTGATCTTTTAGTAGTATTATGATTATGGATTGCCTTTTGACCACGATATAATTGATTTAATGCAATTCTAGAATCAAAGGGTAACATCGGAACATCACCACAATCTAATACATTCAAAACATCATAAATATTTAATCCTTTGAATTTACTCTTTGAAGTATTTCCTCTAATTGGTGATATACCACTACCAAGTCTTCTACTACCTTGTCTAATTCCATTTGGACCAAATCTAGCACCAGGAGCGTATGACACACCTGAATCAAAAGGAGCACCAACAATTGCAACATCAATTGGAAAAGAGCTATCTTTGAAACATTGAAATTGTTTTGGAGCAGGCAAATGACCAAAAGTTACTATTCCTTCAAATAAAGATGGTACAAAATCATCAAAATTATCATCGGGTGGAAAGGTGATAGCGTTTATTCCAAAATATTGTCCTAAAGCATTTGTTGCTGAAATCTCATTAGAAAGTTCACCTGATTGAATCTGCATAATCTTATGTTCAATAACTTCTTGAGTATTAACCAAAGAACCAAAAATTGAGTCAATAAATGATGGTGAATATTCAAAGCTGTCATCTTGAGTGGACGATAATGAAAATGAATTTGGAATGAGTCCACCTTGAACTAAGGTAAAAAAAAATAAACCTACAAATACCATAATCTAATATATTTATTCAAACCATCAATCAATGAAGACATTGTAGTGGGTTCAAATACTTTTCTATTTTAAATTGCAGGATTCGGAATGTAGATGGTAGTTTCTCAAAGCGGAAGGTCCTCGCGGTTTATAATATTATCATGATGTAAATGATTTCTCTTAATTTGTTAGTCATTTCAATCAAATAAATTCAATATAATAACATAGGACTACCTGAGCAGTATATCATCAATGAGTAGTACAAAAGTCAGAATTTCAGATTTGGCTGCTAATATAAAGACGTTACATCCCTATCAACAACCACATCTCCTATTAAATAAACAACATTTTTATCAAAATTCTATTCTTTTAGATTGGTCAAAGAAAAGTGTGCATCCAGTCACTTTACGTCATTTGGCAAATTTTGGTAAGAAACTAACATCTGAAAAGGTTATTGGGAGTGCCAATTTTGTTAGAACTGAACTTCCAATTAGGTTAGCTAGGAAAATAAAAGAATTACAGCTTTTACCATTTATTATCACATCTAATTATCATTTAAATCAAGTCTATCAATCATATTACCATTGTTTTAATGCTGTTAGAAAAGTGAAAACAATCAAAACTTTAGAAGATAACACAGAATTTTGCAAATTTATTACAAATATTTTAGATGATCATCTTATTGTTTTACCTCACTTGATGATGGGTGCTTTGGAAGTTTCTATTTTAAAAACAATGTCTCAAGAAACGCTAAACGATTTTATGTCTTCTATGTTAAGATCAAGAATTAGTAGAAGAGTAATCATGCATCAACATGTTTCTATGAGTCAAGAACATATGAACTCTTTATTATCTGGAAATACAAATGGTGAAAAACCACCTGATTTTGTTGGTGAAGCCTTCGAAAATTGTTCTCCACACGAACATCTACAACTATCTTATCGTTCAATCTGTACATTTTTGAAAAGTTTATACCCAGATGTGGTAATGCCAGAACTTATAATCACTGGACCTGACGCTCACTTTCAATTTATGACAAATCACTTGAATTATATCATAACAGAAATTCTTAGAAATGCGTTACGATGGACAATTGTTCAACATGTAAAGATTAATAAAGAAAACGCTACTAATATAACTCCTCCGCCAGTTTTAGTTGATATAACGGCAACCAAAACTGAAATTACATTTAAAGTTTCAGACCAAGGTGGAGGAATTCCTCTTTCCGAAATCTCAAAGGTTAGCTCATTTGGAAAAACTCCAGAACTAGCAGCAATGTACTTGAACAATTTTCATAGAATGCCAGGCTTAGATTTACCATCTAGATTACCGATCATTGACCATCAATATTTTAGAGAAAATAAATCTAATAATTCTAAACATATTGAATACATGGGTAATCCTCCACCTTTAACAGGAATGCTATCGAACCTTGGTCAACTTGAAGTGATGTCATCGAAGAAAAATCAAGGTTCAATGCTCATGTCTTTAGCTGAGCGACCATTTGAGTATACATTGGGAATTTCATTACCAATGTGCCAGGTTTATGCAGATTATTGGAATGGTAGTATAACCATGGCAAGTGTTGAAGGCTATGGTACAGATGTGATATGGAGAGTTGGAAAACTAGGGACACAACGATCAGAAGGAACGCTTGATCGTGCATAATTCTTTACTATTGGCTTTTATAATCAAATGGAATATAAATTTTTATAATATTTGATCATTTAGTTTTATTTTCATTTGATAACATCTCACCGATTTTCTTGCTTCAGTAAAATTATTTGGAAATCAATTGGATACATACATTACTTTTACTTTATAAATCAAATATTCAATAAATTGTTTAGTGACAATTTTTGTTGAAGTCGATCGACCTTAACAAAAATTTAATTATGGTGTACAGGTTGACGTAGGCCGTGGCTGCTTCTTTATCTCGAACTGGTTGTACTTCAGTACGAGACGCGAGTAAGAAGGACCCAAAGAACGAGACTTTGTTCAGCATACATAATGGTACGTATACTCCCATAGTTGAATGAAAAGGAAATGACTTATTTACTGAAATGTTATGTCATGTTTACTTTAAAACTTTAAAAATGAACGTTCCGTTGAGTTAGAAGAACATTTTGCATTTTGCAGTTAGATTATTTACACACTTGCTTAACTACGTCTTAACTATAATGTAATAAGCATTGTTTTATTTATCTGTATTGGTTTCAACCCATTTCTATTTATTAAAGGATTTCAATCGTTTGGAAATTGAATTACTAACATCTAACACATTTTTTTTATATAGGCTGGAGCACTTGAAAACGCACGTAAGGCAATTAAAAACCTTTCCATCGACGACGAATCCCTTTATGGTCAAATTTATTCTGTTTCCGGTCCCGTCGTTGTGGCTGAAAACATGATTGGTTGCGCTATGTATGAATTAGTCAAAGTTGGTCATGACAATTTAGTTGGTGAAGTTATTAGAATTGATGCTGACAAGGCAACCATTCAAGTTTATGAAGAAACTGCTGGTGTCACTGTTGGTGATCCTGTTTTAAGAACAGGTAAACCTTTATCTGTTGAATTGGGTCCAGGTTTAATGGAAACTATTTATGATGGTATCCAAAGACCATTGAAAGCAATTAAAGAAGCATCTCAATCAATTTATATTCCAAGAGGTATCGATATACCAGCTTTAGATAGAACCATCAAATATCAATTTACTCCTGGTCAATTTCAAGTTGGCGATCATATCACTGGTGGTGACATCTTTGGTTCCGCATTTGAAAATTCTTTACTAGAAGATCATAAAATTTTATTACCACCAAGAGCAAGAGGTACAGTTGTTTCGATTGTTGATGCAGGCTCTTATACTGTTGATGAACCAATCTTAGAAGTCGAGTTTGAAGGTGAAGTCAAGAAATACTCTATGATGCACACATGGCCTGTCAGAGTTCCAAGACCTGTTGCTTCCAAGTTATCTGCGAATCACCCATTATTAACTGGTCAAAGAGTTTTGGATGCATTATTCCCATGTGTTCAAGGTGGTACTACCTGTATTCCAGGTGCATTTGGTTGTGGTAAAACCGTTATTTCTCAATCATTATCTAAATATTCAAACTCTGATATCATTATTTATGTTGGTTGTGGTGAAAGAGGTAACGAAATGGCAGAAGTTTTGATGGAATTCCCAGAGTTATACACTGAAATCTCTGGTAAGAAAGAACCAATCATGAAGAGAACTACCTTAGTGGCCAATACTTCTAATATGCCTGTTGCTGCAAGAGAAGCATCAATTTATACTGGTATTACATTAGCTGAATATTTCAGAGATCAAGGTAAGAATGTTTCTATGATTGCTGATTCTTCTTCAAGATGGGCAGAAGCTTTAAGAGAAATTTCTGGTAGATTAGGTGAAATGCCTGCTGATCAAGGGTTCCCTGCTTATTTAGGTGCTAAATTAGCTTCCTTTTACGAAAGAGCTGGTAAATCCATTGCCCTTGGTTCTCCTGATAGAGTTGGATCAGTTTCTATTGTTGCTGCCGTTTCACCTGCTGGTGGTGATTTCTCGGATCCAGTTACCACCGCTACATTGGGTATTACACAAGTCTTTTGGGGTTTGGATAAGAAATTAGCTCAAAGAAAACATTTCCCATCTATCAACACCAGTATTTCCTACTCTAAATATACAAGTGTTTTGAATAAATACTACGAAAGTGAATTTACAGATTTTGCATCATTAAGAGATAAGATCAAGGAAATTCTTTCTAACGCTGAAGAATTAGAACAAGTTGTTCAATTAGTTGGTAAATCTGCTCTCTCAGATTCCGATAAAATTGTTTTAGACGTTGCTGCCCTTATTAAAGAAGATTTCTTACAACAAAATGGTTACTCTACCTATGACGCTTTTTGTCCAATTTGGAAGACATACGATATGATGCGTACATTTGTTTTGTATTATGACGAAGCACAAAAGGCTGTTGCATCTGGTGCTCAATGGTCTAAATTAGCTGAAAATACAGCAGATGTCAAACATCAAGTTTCATCTTCTAAGTTTATGGAACCATCTAGAGGTCAACAATCGGTTGACAAAGAATTTGATGAATTGTTAACTACTATTTCTGATAGATTCCAAGAAGCTTCCGAATAAGTTTTAAATGCAAGTTTTTAATTCTCCTCATTATATCTCCAGTAAGCTTTGTATGTGATTTTAATTCTATTTTTACAGTTAAAAAATGTTTTTCCAAAGGTCCCCCTGGTTCTTTTATAAATTCATTTATTTTTTAAAAATTTTTTATGTTTATACTTGTATTCTTTTTTTGGTATTTAAAAAGCTAACAGAGTAGAAAAGTAGATTGAATCAAACTATTTAGTTGCAATGTTTTGTCTCCTGTGTAAGAGAGAAATCAACGATGTTCGAATGTTGGAAATCTATGTGAAATTTTTATGGATGAATACAACGTATAAATGAAAATATTAGGTAACCAGTAACCACCCGCCACTTGAGATATAAATAAATCTTGAAAAGACTGCTTGCACATCATTTAAAACTGGAAATTGGAAAGTCTAGTTAGCTATTTCATTGGTAACTCATTCATTCATATTTCATCGTTAAAATCAAGCTCAAACACATGAGCGGTTGATATAACTATAACCAAAATGCGCATTTAATAGTGGCGCATTTATTCTTAACATTTTCACTACCAGCTTCTACACTTATTATTACAAGACAACTTGAAAGAAGCTACAGTTAAACCATTAGTTTATAGAAGAATGAACTTTTTATCGGCAGCCTTATCAACATTTACAGGCTCGTCGATTCCATATTCTATTCAAGATATTGTGACTTCATCTGTTTTAGAAGATTATTCATCATCATCTTTATGGAAACACTCAAAAGGTCTTTCAAAGGATAATAAACCTGTTTCAGTGTTTTTCTTTGATTCTCAATTAGCAGCACAAACAAACCGATCTAATTTATTAAAAGTGGCACTTGAAGGTGCAAAAACTCATAGGAAATTTGGTGTTTTACCTGGAGTTCTTAAAATTGAAGAAGTGATTGAAAATGAACGTGGAATTTGGATTGTAACTGAAAGGGCAACACCTTTTAGACAAATTTTTGAAGAAAAAGATATTAAAGATGGATCAATCATTTGTATCTATCAAGTGTTAAAAGCATTAACTTTCATTCATACAAAAGGTTTAGGTCATGGTGGATCATGGTCTAAAAATTGGTTAGATACAGTATTTATCACAGAAACTGGTGAGTGCAAATTAGGAAATTTTGAATCTGTTTCAAATACTTCCGAGTCTGTTAAAAATGATAACGAATGGGTTGCATCTGGTATTTATCAAATTTTAATGAGTAAAATTGGTGATCATAAAGACATTATTCGTGTCAGTGGAACTTCAAGAGTTGAAGGAATGCCTATTGCCGAGTTACTTAAAGGTTGGTCAGTATCAAGATATGTCACCGAGGGACTAAAGCCTTCAAAATGGTTTGATAGACCAGAAATTCATACGTTTGAAAGCTATAATGAAATTTCCGTGATGGATAATCTCGCAAAGTTATCACTTTTCAAGAATACAATAATTAATGATAAGTTTAATGATAGATTTTTAACAAAGAAAGCTTTACCAGAAATGGCGAAAACATTTGATTCGATAGCATCACAAACAAATCCAGACCAGGGTACTCCTTTAAGTCAATTAATATTTATAATTTGGGCTATTATTCAAAGAATGGAAGATGAAAAAACTGTTCAAGCAATGGAAATTTTTAAACCAGTTTTATGGACTGCATGGTCAATTCCTGATAGAAGAGTTCGTCTTTTAATGGTTTCAATTTTACCTGAGATGTCTGATTATCTTAACAGCCGTGAAATCCAAGATAAAGTTTATCAACCATTATCAACAGGATTTGCAGATACAGATTTAATGATTCGAAATCAAACATTAGTTGCGGCAGGAAGTATCATTGATAAAATTTCTGATAGACAATTAAATAATGACTTTTTGCGTCATCTAGCAAAATTACAAATGGATAACAATCCTGGACTGAGAAAATCTGTTATTGATACATTAGTTAATATCTCACCAAAGATGCATTCAACAACAAGAACAGGTGTTCTCGTAACTGCGTTTGGAAAAACTTTAAATGACAAAGATAGTTTTGTGAGATTAAGTGCTGTCAAAGCATTCAGACAATCTCTACAATTCTTTGATGCTAAAGAGTGTTGTAATAAAGTTATTGGTGCTTTAGCTCCAGCAATGTCCGATCCATCAAAAGTTATAAGAGATGAAGCTTTTAGTATCATGAATGATTGTATCAACAAAGTGAAGGAAGTTAATTTTAATAATGATGAAGGAAATATAGAAATGATTGCAGTTTCAGTTCCTACTATAACATTAAACGAGTTAGGCGAAGGTCTATTGGCCGAAATAAGTGATTTAAACTGGTCATCATCGAGTAATAAAGATGTTATGTATGGTACCCCTACTAAAGCTAAAAAAGTCATTGCTATATTACCAGAATTTAATGATGGAAATCTCAACAAGTTGATGAATGATACCACAATTGATGATGGATGGGGCTTTGATGATGACGATGATGAGGATAATTATCAAAATGAAAATGAGATCAAAGGTTTCAAATCTAAATCAGTATCTTTAAAAACCCCACTATCAACCACACGTGTTAATCCATCATTGCTAAATAATCAACCTTTGACGAAAAGAAGTAATGGACCTGGTTTAAGTTTAGGTAAAAGATCTACAGCATCAAAAATTAAAGCTGACATTGATGATAATGATGATGGATGGGGTGATGGTTGGTAATTGAAACTACTAATTTTCGTTTATTAATATATAATATACACATACATTCTATAATAAGCATTCCTGTAATTTTAATTTAAACTGTGAAAGCGAATTTTATTAATTATTTTCTGTATCAGGCTTAGTGAACTTACCATCCTTTACTGGTATTCTAACCAACCGCTCAGTTGTCGAAGAGTTCGTAAGAATAGAATTTGCAGCTAAACTGATAGCTCTTACCACCTGAACCCAATTCTGTGTCACCTGGCCTATACTTCCAAGTGAACCCTGCTCCGAGCCCATTAATGATAATTGCAACTCTAAATCAATTAGTTTATGAGTAACAGAGTCTGTAAGGTCTGATAACTTTTGTAATTTTTCTAACTCTGCCTTACGTTGAGTAAGCAGTAATAGTGCATCATTTGTTGTTAGTGTAAGTCTATGATTATTTGGTGCCATGGTTAACGTTATATAGCTGCAACCAGGACGAGTGATAAAATTTGATCCATCCTTTTTTTGCTTTGTTTTGTTTATCGGAGAAGGACCTGCGCGTTTGTTGATAAATAAATTTTTTCGATTTCTCTTTTTCCTTCTATGTAAACAACACATAGAGAAGAAACAAACATATAAATTATTTGCTAATAAACATGGCTAGAGTTTCAAGATCACCATCTTCACGAAAATCGCTTCCTCTAACAGGATATGGTATTTCATCGTTTGGTTACCAATCCGCAGAAACGTATAACTCAAACATTAGTCAGACTATGTATTCTCAATTACAACAACGATATGCTGAACAAAACAAGACGTTGGCAATGACAACAGCAAAACTTCAATCTGAAGTTAAAAAGCTAGAAAAAGAACTGAGTTTGGCTCAAAATCAGATTCGAAAATTAAATGATCAGAAGAAACATATTTTAAGTTGGATTCAAGAAAAGTCAAATGATTTACAAGAATCATTAGCTTTTGGAATTGATGAAATGGTCGAAGGAATTGCAGTCTTTGGTAAATTAGATATCAATCAAACAATATCTCAAAGAAAATCCATCCTTCCTGCATGTACTTCTCCGGAGCCAATCCTTACAACTGTTATTAATGAAGAGAATTATCATGTAGATCCAAATTATCTGAAACATGTTAATCAGAATTTGAAATTGCGAAAGATTTCTATAGGTAGTGCTGACAATTCTACTCATTATGCTAGAAAACTGGATTTTAAGAAAGAATTTTCTCAGCCAATTTCGGACATGTCTTTACTTGTTGAAGAAACTGAACCGGAACCTGAACCTGAGTATAAGGATACAGAAAAGAAATTGATTCCAATAAAGCGCAAACGTGAGTCATCTATTTTTAGTGCACCAAGATTAACCAGTTTTGATTCAATTCTATCTTCAGGTAAAATCTATGATGAGGTACCAGATTTGGGATGCCAAAGTGAATGTGTCCCAAAACAATTAAATCCAGATGCAGCAGCTAAAACTAACACTAATACTATTTCCAAAAATTTGGCAGTTGTTAAAGAGTCTGAACAATTTGTTGATGAACAATCTGAAAACATGATTAACAGTACTAGCACATCATTCAGTGATGATTCAATCAATAAGTTGAATGAAAATCATGATCTTCGAACTAAAGTGGATGAATCTCCTATTAAAAAGAAACCTTTACCTTCAAAAAAACGCGTTTCTAGAGAACTCAAAAACCTTGACACAGAGAAAACAAGAAAATGGATAGGAATGAATCCACTATCTGAAAATGATTCTAATAGAAGAAGTCGAAGAACGAGTATTGGATTTAGTTACGGTTTACCTTCATTGAAAACTAAGGTAAGAAAAATTGATACTTATATCGATAAAGAGAATGATGTTCCTCAAAAGTTACCAAAATCTAGCGATAACATTAAGGAAAGGAAGAAGCCTTTGACAGATATTAGCAATAACTGGAATATAAAAAGTAATATAAACAACAGTAAAGTCAATAAAGAAGAAAAGTCTATATTCGACCTTGAACAAATGGATTTCTTTAACTCCTCATCAGATATGCAATCATTTAACTTAAAACCTACGAAAAGTGCTAAGAAATACAAGAAAAAAAAACAAAATGATGAATTTGTTTTGTGATAAGCAATATATATAATTGGGCGTTTTGTAATTTTTATATTAAAACTAATAAATAATATTAATTGGTAACTAGTTTTAAAGGATTTTTAGACGGCCATTTTCATTTTAATAGATGCATACGGTTCGTAATCAACAACTTCAAAATCATCATACTTGAAATCATCAATATCATTTACTTTTCTTTTAATAACTAATCTAGGAAAAGTTTTTGGAGTCCTTGTCAATTGTTCCTTCAAAGCTTCGACATGATTTGCGTAAACGTGAGCATCCCCCATAACATGAATGAATTCTCCGGGATCCATGTCAACAACCATCGCAATCATATAAGTTAATAGTGCGTAAGAAGCAATATTAAATGGGACACCAAGACCTATATCACAAGATCTTTGATACATTTGACAACTTAACCTTGGTTTACCTTCTTTTGGAAAATTAACATAAAATTGGCAAAAGACATGACATGGTGGTAAAGCCATTTCTTTAAATGCAGGAGGATTCCAAGCAGATAAGATTATTCTTCTATCGTACGGATTTGTTTTCAGTGTTTCGATGATCTTTTTCAATTGATCGTAGCCTTGACCTGTATAGTCTGCATCACAATTTGTGTATTTGGCACCAAAATGTCTCCATTGGAAGCCATAAACGGGTCCTAGATCACCTTCTCTTCTATCTGTTAATCCTAAAGAATCTAAGTATTCTCGACTACCATTTCTTTCCCATATTTTAACCCCTTTTTCTGATAACTTTTTAGCATCAGTACATCCTTCAATAAACCATAATAATTCATATAAAATACCTTTCATAAACACTTTTTTTGTTGTTAAAAGAGGGAATGTTCCATCTTTTAAAGAAAATCTTAATTGAGGAGGTGCAAACAAAGAATATGTGCCGGTTCCAGTTCTATCTGGTCGATATTCACCTTCTTCAATGATTTTAGTAATTAGATCAAGGTAACCCTGTTCTTCAATATTCTTGGTCATGATTCTATTTGTTTTGCTTTCGTGATTTAGTATATAATTAACTGACGCGTTGTTTGTGTTAGATCTTAAAACCTTTTTCTTCTCTAATTCTGAATTTTTTTCGCAGCTTTTTCAGTTTTAACGCGTTTTGGTTTAAAATGTGGCGCATAAAATTTATTTACACGTGACCATGTGGCGTACTCAATTTTGGATTACAATTTGATTGGCCAAAAATACAAGTCACGTGTTAAAAACAGAAACCATAAATCTAGAAAAACTCAATAAGCTTTGACAAATGAACACCAAGTATGAACTATCAGAGATATGTTTAATTATATTTCAAATGAATGAATCGTTTCATAATCTTAAATCGGTTCAAGTCCAATTTTCAAAATTTAAAAGCTCTCAATAACTCATTTTTGAGTAACGTTAAAAGTTTAATATTTAAAACTTTTGATAAATACAAACTTCTCCTATATTTGTAGAGTAGTACCATTGGTTGTAATTATATCATTCTTCATGAATAACTAGAGGTTCTTGATTTGTATACCAGCTCAGCGCCCAGCCTGTGAACTGACCATGCGCGAGCTACTCGCACTAAACACACTCGTTCGTCCACTCAAAAAAAAAAAAAAAACTCTTTTCTTGAAACATAAAACCTTTGATATCAATAGGTCCAACAAAAGCAACATGTTTTCTCAATTTAGCTCTGCTCTTAAGCACGGTGCGGTATGTAAATTTGTTATAGGGAATATCCTATTTATTATTTTATTGTTCAACTTGAGTGTTTTCTTCATATACTGATTGTTCTAGACAAAAATGAAATAACAATAATCAAAACTTTTGTTCGGATGATCCATTTAAGTGAAAAGAATAGACAACAATACATCTTCTAATCACCGGATTATTACTTACACAAGCTTCATTCCATTGTAGATAAGATATTGAGTTCTTTTTTTATCATTATTGCGATTCCAAATTTCATATTGAATTTATTTATGCCCAATTAGAGATCATTTTTTACGACAATTAAGAAATAAATTATATTTACCATTTTATGTATATATGACTGACCACTATACATGAGTTGTTTGACTTATCTTGTCCAATTTTTCGTTGTATAACCCATTTTAAGACCTACCAATTAGTATGCGAGACACGACTGATTTTTTTGGAACGCTCCTATTGGTCAATCAAAATATAAGCACAACAAAATATTTTGTCGTGCCCATTGGAAAATAAATTCAAAATGTCATTAAACTTTAAAATTTACAGTTATGAAGCATCAATCAAGACCAGTTTATGGATTATACTTTTCATTGTTCCATGCCCCTTTCTCTATTTATTTTAGATCTTTTTTACTAACATTTTCTTTCACATTTTTCATTAGAGATCATTCTCTACCGCTGCGAAGACTGAAGTTTCTTCAAACACCAAAAAGGTTGTCAATTCTGTTGTTGCTGCAACTGGTTTGACCGGTGCTTACGTTCTTTATCAAGATTCACAAACTGCTCAAGCTATGACTGCTGCTGAACATGGTCTTCACCCACCTGAATTTGTTTGGCCACATTCAGGTATGTTTGATTCTTTCGATCATGGTTCTATTAGAAGAGGTTTCCAAGTTTACAGAGAAGTCTGTGCTGCTTGTCATTCCCTTGATAGAATTGCTTGGAGAGAATTAGTTGGTGTTTCTCATACTAATAGTGAAGCAAAGGCTATGGCTGAAGAATTCGAATATGATGATGAACCTGATGATGAAGGTAACCCAAGAAAGAGACCAGGTAAATTAGTTGATTATATTCCAGCTCCTTATGCAAATGAACAAGCTGCTAGAGCTGCTAACCAAGGAGCTTTACCACCTGATCTTTCACTAATTGTTAAAGCTAGACATGGTGCTTGTGATTATATTTTCTCCTTATTAACAGGTTACCCAGATGATCCACCTGCAGGTGTTCAATTACCACCAGGTTCTAATTATAACCCATACTTCCCAGGTGGTGCTATTGCTATGGGAAGAGTTTTATTCGATGATTTAGTTGAATACGAAGATGGTACTCCAGCAACCACTTCTCAAATGGCAAAGGATGTTACAACTTTCCTGAACTGGGCTGCCGAACCAGAACACGATGAAAGAAAGAGGTTAGGTATTAAGGCTTTGGTCATCACTACTGCATTCTATTTTGTTTCCGTGTGGGTCAAAAAGTTCAAGTGGACTCCAATTAAACATAGAAAGATTTCCTTTCACCCACCAAAGAAATAAATTTAGTAAATGATGCTTATGATTTTTCATTAATTTTTAAATTTATCCCCTTTTCAAATTCTCCTCATCCCTATTTATTAGATGTATGTTTTTTTTATCTATTAAGTTTATTTATTATTTATTTAAGTTTACTTATTCCGTGATATAGTCATGTAACTTCTTTAGTCTGTTTATATTTTTTATTTCACTAAATATCGTCAGAAAACTGATTGCAGTACTTGTTGTTTCTTTGTTATTACACTGCTAAACTTTCCAAAAACACTTCTGTTTTTTTTTAATTATAAAAAAATCTATAAATTATTCGCTTTTCATTTTTGTTTTTGAAGAGAGGAGTGAGATAAAAAATTAAGTTTTGTTGATATTTTGCTAACTAAGTTTCGTGTATTGTATATGTACCTTTTAGTATCCTAAATTTACAAAAGTATACAATGGACCATATTTATAAAGTAGGAGATAATCTATCACCATCAGTTTTAGAAACAATCAAACAGGGTAATCATAATTTTGTTTCAACTCTAGATCACCTACCTTGTGATGTTGTAAGATCTTTATGGATTATTCAGAGTTTAGAGTTAAAAAATGTACGTTTACAAGAAAGATTAGTATCTTTATTGAAAAATGAGAATAATTATAGTGAAGAATTAGCTAATATTTCAAAATTAAGAAAGTTAGTTTTTAGAAATACTCAAGAAGCATTTGCAGAATCACAATATCTATTAGAACAATTAAAATTTCATAAAGCTGTAATTAAAGATGATCAATTCATAACTTTATTGATTCAAGAAAAAATGAAAGGCTGGACTAGTGAAGAAGTCGAAAGAAAATGGAAAGAATGGGGTACATTTAAAATGAGAGTAGTTGATGAAGAAAAACAAAAGGGACATTGGTTATCACCAAGTGTTCAAGTGGTTAAATCTGGACAAAAAGGTCTTAAGATTATGATTAATCTTGGGAAATCTCCAGTGGTTTCAGATTTAAAACCCAAAAATAATAATCAACGAACTAATAATCAACGAACTAGTAATCAACGAACTAATAATCAACAGGGTGACAATAAACAAGATAATCAACAGAATAATTCTAAACAACTAAAAGCTATCACCAAATTAAGAAGCTCTACAGATATTAAGGCAACTGAAATAAAAAATAACCAATCTCAAATGAAAAAACGATCTTTAGAGGAATTACCAGTTGAAACAATTCCAAACAAAAGGTTGAAACTTTTGGTTGATGATACAAAGGTTGTTAATAATATAATTCCAAAAGTATCGGAACCTACATATTGCTGGTGTGATCAACCCGCATCTGGGAAGATGGTTGCATGCGATTGGAAGAGATGTCCCCGTGAATGGTTGCATTTCAAATGTGTCGATTTGAAAAGTGAGCCTGTTGGAAAATGGTATTGCTCAACCGAGTGCGAACAAGCTAATCATAAATGTTTGCAATTAAGAAGAAAGAGGAAATCGAAAAGATACTACTAGAAGCATAATAGAAAAAGTTCAAGCTTTATTTTATAAAATTACAATTTCTATGAAAACAAGCAGAAGAAAGATATATAGGTATATCTGACAAGTAAAGAGGAAAAGTAAAAGCATCAAAATAACAACCAAACACCTAAACCAAAAAATATAATCAAAACAACAGCGGTAAGAACACCTGCACCCGCCTTATCCTTTGAACTAACATCAATTGCATTATTGTTAACGGTTTCCCTAGTATTCAACCCAGCATCCACATTACCTTCGGAGGTACCACCGGTAGAATTAGAATACGGAGGTGTAACCTGTAACACTAATGTATTTTGCATAACTTCTAATGCAGACATCTGTTCTCCGAGACCATACCAACCATCATGTTTACCATATGACCAGTTAATACCACATGTATGCCCATCAGTACCACC
Organism: Martiniozyma abietophila; assembly: GCA_030564585.1. NCBI lineage: Eukaryota > Fungi > Ascomycota > Pichiomycetes > Pichiales > Pichiaceae > Martiniozyma > Martiniozyma abietophila. The sequence continues at coordinate 31,472 of JAJLVG010000002.1, forward strand.
CTGACATGATAAAGCGGCACCAGCAGCAGATTTATCAAGGAATTCCATGATTTCATCTCTATATTGAGGAACCAAAACGGCTGTCTGGCCTAAACTTCTAGAAAAGATAGATTTGAATGAACGTTGATCATTGTTACAAACACCACTTTCTTGACACATGTATTCATACATAATACCAGTTGTTGAATTAACAAAAGTAGATTGAATACCAGTCCAAAATTCACCAACATAAGTCAACCACTTTTCATCGCTTGTATAATTGTATAAGTAAGCAGAACCCGCAATCATTAAACCATAGTTATAACTCCATTCTTCTTTATGAATTGTAGAACAATTGTTTGTGCCAATATTTGCACCATCATAAATTGTCAACCCATCATCAATCGATTGAATAAAGTCAACTTCTTCCAACCATTCAATAACCATTTCAGCTGTATTCACGTAAGTATCATTTTCTGTATATCTTGCTAATCTGGCAGCCATGGTAAATAAACAAGCATTAGAGATAGTGTTTTTATAATCGTAACCAGAATTCAATTGAAAGATTTGCCATCTTAATCCACCTTCACAATTACTTGAATCCCATCTGGCAAGAATTGTGTTATAAACAGCTTGAGATAAAGCTAACCACCCAGGTTGATCCGATGGAGGATTCGTAAAATTCCTTTCAGCTGCTTCCATAACAGCAAAACCCCAAAACCCTTGATCATCATTACCTTCAGTTGCTGATTGATTAGTAGGAATATAATTATCATTCGAACCTCTTTGATGCATTAGAGCATCATAAATAATATCTTCATATGTATCATTTTGACACCATGCCCAAGTATCAATCATCCCACCAAATGCTTCACCAGCTTGCCACCAATAGTATGGAGATTGAAACATACCAACAGTACCTCCATATCTAATACCTTCATAATAATCCATCATACCATCAATAATCAACGTAGCAGCATCACAGACAGAATCTTTATCACCAACTTTAAGATCAATGGATACCACCGCTGATATCAGCATGAAACATATCGTTAAGTAAGTAGATGAAATAAACTTCATTATTTATTATTTAAGAAAAATTTGAAATATCGGAAGTGAAAGAAAACAAACTTAAAGAGTTATTTTAATACGGTTAGATTCCCTGTTTTAATCAAATCAATAAAAAAAATAGAATGTTTCAAAATGAACGACAGACTAAAAGTGTATATTATATTTTATGTAATTTTCTTCTTGATGTGAGTATAAATAGATTCAATGTTGTGTGTATTTTTTTAGTTGATTCAATGAGGCGCGCAGAAAAGATGTTAAAAAAAAAAACATGAAAAAATTTAGTATGTAATTATGCATGCGACAAGATGATCAAAGAATGACCATGAAAACAAGATCGTATGTTTACTTTTACTGAGACGATATTTATGTACAAGGAGAGCATAAAACTAAATATATTAAATTATAGTTATAGAGTGATAAAAAAAATGTCGTGAGTCATGTATATATAAATTAAAGTTAGTTCGTTAAACGTGCGAAAATAAGAAATGGTCAAACACACACAAGATGCGATCTTATTGTTTGAGTTTTTGCTCATGCTGTAACAAATAAATTGGTAGTAGTACTTTCAGTTTTAGTTTCAGTAACAGTATGCAAGTTCGTTTTTGTATATGTTAAGGTACGAACGTCTGGATAATTCTTTTTATCCAAACCAAAGTAAAAATCTCCTTGTTCAACCCCTGTTTCGTTTGTAAGTGGATCATTGAAATTACTTATAACGGTATTTTGAATGACTTCAAGGGCAGCAATCTGTTCACCAAGTCCATACCAACCATCCCATTTACCATAAGCCCAATTCATACCACATGTTTTACTATCAGAACCACCAGAACATGATTCAGCTGCACCTGAAGCAGAAGCATCAAGTATTTCTTGTGCTTTAATTGCATATTCAGGAACTAATTGAACGATCTCTCCTAATGTTCTAGAAACAATAGCCTTAAATGCTCTTTGATCATTATTACAAGTTCCTTTTTCTGCACATTGAAATTCAAATAACACATTAGGACTAGTCGCATTAAGAAAATAATGTTCGATTCCACCAATAAATTTACCAATTTCTTCCTTCCAATAATCATCTTGAGTATAATTATAAAGATAAGCAGATCCCATTGTCATCAGTGCATAATTATATGACCAAACCATACCATTAATAACATTACAGCTATTATCACCAACATTGGCACCGTCATAAACAATATAATAAGGAACATTATCATATTGATTCACAAATCCAACCTTTTTCATCCAATTTATAACACGTAAAGCAGTTTCGTAATAAAGAGGATTTTCTGTATACCTTGCTAATCTTGCAGCCATTGCAAATAAACCAGAATTTGCAATTGTTGATTTATAATCCCAACCGTTCATAGTAGAAAGAATTTGCCATCTTAAACCACCACCACAATCTTCATCCCATCTTTCCCACATTGTATTATAAACAGCTTGTGCCATTTCTAAATAAGAAATATCTTCAGCATCCTTTTCAGGAAATCCACGTTCAACAGCTTCCATAACGGTCAAACCCCAAAAGAGTTGATCATCATTAGCTTCAACATCAGATTGATTTTTAATTATATAATTATAATCAGGTCCAGCTTGATGATAAATTGAATCTTGAATAATTTCAATATACTTATCTTCATTACAAATAAACCAATTATCAATAAGACCACCAAATACAAGACCAGATTCCCACCAATAATAAGGCTTTTGAAACATACCAACTGTACCACCATATCTTGAACCAAGATAATAATCCATAATTCCATCAATTATAATTGATCCAGCATCACAAACTGAATCAACATTACCAATTGTTAGTTCAATAGCAAATGAAGTAAAACAAAATAAATTCCAGCATGATAATAAATATCCAATATTCATGATGATAGCTTTGATTATTAACTTTTGTTCTTTATTTTAAAATTTTTTAAGTTATAATTGAAAGAAGAATAATATTTCTACTTATGATCCCTATATTTCTTTTTTTTTCACTTTCTTTTCTTTTTATTTGACAAGTCCTTTTTTTAAAACGGTCGGAAAGTATTTCCTGTAATGTTTTTTCTTTTCAAATAATAATTTTACAAAAATCAAAGTTTCTATTAAATCAAACAGATATAAAATTAAATTTTCAATTAAGGTGTGTTAACTTGTATATCAAAATGTTGTATAATGTAAATTAAAGGTTGAAGAACACTTGAAAACTGGTAGATTTAAAAATCAACTTTTAACTTTTCCAGCCGCATGCAATTTAACTTAAAAGAGTAATTTGAATTTAAAAAAAACCATTGACACAAATTACGTCATAACAGTCACGACTTAAATGTTTTATACAAAATCTAAAATTAGACAGTTAATGTGTACGGATGTATGTAATATCACGTGAATAAAAAAGGAAAAAATATATTTATTTTTATAATTACGTAATCATTATTATTTGTGGGGAAATAAAATTTTAATAAAAAAGTCCACACACCACACTTTTAAAATTTATATTATCTATCTATCTCTCCCTAATTTTCTTTAACATTGAATTAATACCCTCCTATCCAATTATACCATTTAAAACAATGACATCTAGAATTACATTTACAATTGAAGTTCCAGCTGTTGCCCTTTTGAGAGGAAGACCTTTATCTTCCCATGTTGATACTCTTAGAATCGAAAAAGAAAAAGCAATGAAATTAAATGAAATTTTATTATCACAAGAAATTGTAAGATTATTTGAAGATAAATTAACAAATGATAAAGCAAACCTTGAAATAAGAGACCTTGTTCATTATTTACATTCTAAAAAGTTGAAATTTTTTATGTTTAGAAAGTCAAAGACTCATAAAGATTTTGCCACTTTGCATTCTGATAAGGATTTTAGTAATTTGAGATGTGCACTATCAAGTAAAAATGAAATTTTTATTAGATTAATGTTTGTTAAAATTTCAAGTATTAAAACTCTTACAGAAAATGAAATTCAAATTGCTCTTCAAAGTCAAGCTGAATATAAAAGTGGTGACTTAAAATCAGTTAATGATAATAGTACTGATAATTCATCAAGTATTGAATCAGATAATGAAAATTCTGAGATACAAGTATTGTCTGAACAGCCTTTTGATAGTAATGTTAATAGTAACAAAACACCTGAGATGTCAGCATTCAAAGTTAAAATGAAAAGTAATTATAAAGTTCCTTTAAGTCAAGAAATTGCTGATGTTATTAAACCTTTTTGTCAATCTTTGAATGATGAATTAAAACAAACTTTATTATCAAATGAAACTCTCTATAAAACTTCAAATATGATTATTGAACATAAAATGAAAGATGTTTTCTCTTCAATGATTGATTTGCAAGATAAAATGGATAAATTATCGCTTGATATCTCAAAATCTTCTGAACCAATTAAAAGAGGTTCTGCAAATCATAAACATGTCTTTTGCGATAAATGTGATAACATGATAATTGGTTATCGTTATTGTTGTTTAGAATGTTCTGATTTTGATTTATGTGAATTATGTGAAGCTAAGGATGAATCAATTGGAAATCATTCTCCTTATCATCGAATGATCAAAATTCCTTTACCTCTAACAAACCCTTTGAAAAAATCTGTAACTGACAGATTTTTGGATGTTTATATTGATACCACTAAAAGTCCAGACCAGGCACAGTTATTGTTGCAACAATTGAGCCATTTAGCAGCAAATAATGGTAAAGTCTTGGAAGAACTGCAAACAAAGGAAGCTGAATATGATTCTTTATTAAAACAGTTCGAAATAAATGGATTTAATAATATTGATGATCAAAAAGAAAAATTAAATGAACTTGTCTCTGATTATTTTTCTAAACTAGATGTACAAAAATTGGATGAAAATAATAGCAGCGATCAAAAGCTATCATTTTCATTATTGCAAGGTTTCATTGAAAATGATAGGGTTTTAAATCTTAGTTTACAAACAGATCATGAACTTGAAAATTGTTTATTGACTGTTGACTTTCATCATGATATCAAATCAATTTCTAATTTTCCTTTTGGATTTTATGGTAAAACAAAGCTTTTACAACTTGATTTAATTGATAATTTATCGGGAAAATCCGTTTCCATTAATGATATAAAGAAATTAACAGTTGAATCATATGGATTAACATGGAATTTTATGCCTCTTATAGAATCTGACAAGTCGGTAATTTCAGGAGAATTTCTTCTTGTTGATGAAAATGACTTAAATTTAATTAAATATGAAAACAAATTTCATTTAGTGAATACCTTGGAAGCAAGAGAAACTATATTAACTTTCAAAAGTGAAGCTGAAGATTGTGAAGCTTCTGTTATTATTCTTACAGCTGAGAAAATTCCAATCGAAAAGGATTTAAAATTTTCCAATGCATTTTCATCAATCGCTATATCCAAAGATCTTTTGACATCTATTTCTAATATTGCTCAAATTTTTATAGTTTCTGATGGAAAAAATTATCAAAACTCAAATGGTTTAACAGATGGAAAATTCGAGCAGATTGAGAGTTTACCCAGTTTTGAAACTGCCATTGAATCATCATCAAGCTTTTTTATTCCAAGTTTAAATTCTCAAGGATTTGTTTCTACCAAAGCATCTGTTGATTTTGAATCAATTTCTGATACTTCATCAAATAATTCAAAGAAATCAACTAAAAATCGAGTTTTTTTGTATAAAACTTCAGACTCTGGTAATGAAACTGATTCAGATTTTACTGATTATGGGGTTTTAAGTGCAGATGAATATGATGAAACTGCCTGATAATCATGAAATCATACAAGATAGTTCTTTTTTTTTTTCTATTTCTTTTTCTTTTTCTGACTTCATTTTTCACTCTCCTTACAAGGGAATTTGTGTTGTTTTGGTTTTAAGTTTTTGCATTTATTTATTTATTCTCTCTAAGTTGCAAAGAGAGAGTAAACATAACAGAAGATGAATATGTAGTTATTTATACACTAGCGGGAGGTTTATTTAAGAGTGTAAGAGAAATTTTACTGTTTACTACATCGTAATAATATCAAGAGGAATAAATAACCGAAACAAAATAAATAATCACTATATCACAGGTATATATTAATTTAGTGGTGTTCTTCGTGTGAGTTATAACCGACAACATGTCTTCTACCGATGATTTCACCAAGAGAAAAGAAACCTAAAACTTGAATAGCATACGCAATGTATCTTAAGTATTCATCTTTAGAAGTGCTTTGAGCTTTCTTAGCAGTAATATCAAGGAAAGCTTTTGGATCCTTAATAAAAATAGTTGCTTGGTTAACAGTACAATTGTAAACCTTTTGGAATTCACCAACAGTAGGTGGTTGAAGACCTTCCTTAACATAAACTTGTTTGGAAACTTCAGCAATGACCTTTGACCAGTAAACTGAACTTTCAATGGCACCTGTAAAAATATTAATTCATGTATGTAATGTTAGTAAATTGAAAATTAACATGTAAATTTAACAAAACTCATTTATCATAAAATTAAAAATCAAAATTGAAAGCTTTCAATAAATTAAAAGCTTGGAAACTTGAGTTTGTTTTATTTAAATTAAACGCTAAAGTTATTCAGTCATGATGCCGAAACACTAAATTCAAAAACTCTCTTTAAAGATCAGATGATTTCACATACCGGTGGCTCTAGAAACTATAGAAGATGCGTTTCTTCTAGCAGCTGGCTTGGAGGCTAAAACAGCGGTTCTCAAAGTTTGTCTAGCGAACATTGTTTGTATGTAAATAACCCTTTGTATATCCACCAACACTCGGTATCGTCAAAAATCCTCTCACTTTTTTTCACCAGTTTCTTCTCTATAAAAAAATGTTAAAAAAGCAAATATCGTCGCGTCGATTGGTCCGCGGGCTACTTAACCGTCAGCTCAGCACCTAAGGCGGTAAAAAAATTAGAATACTATAAATATAAATACAACTATGTGGACAATAATACAATACAAAAGGAATGAATAGATAAAGCGCATTAAATTTCATACTCGCTGCTATTACACCATGTTTCGGTTAATTGCAATTCGTCTTCTATGACCTTGGCCAAATATCACAAGGCGACCATCCGTTTCTAACCTTCTAAGACATTCACCAAGTTCAATGTTAGCAACAGTAGAACCTAATTTGGTCTCTAAAGCTTCTAGTAGAGGTTGATATTGAAGTTCTCCTAACTCAGAAGAATCTAAAACTTCTAAAACAGATTTTCCCAAATTTTCTGTTCTCTTTCTCTCTTCACTTCCCACACCAGTTTGAATTAAATCCATATCAATTCTTCCTGTCAATGGATCTGTAGCATAATCTTTAATAGCGGATTTAGTCAATCTCACTGCTTCTAATACATCTTCAAGTAAGACTTCTTGCCTTAAATGTAATTTTGCATGAGCCTCCGAAAGACGGATCATTGATTCCAATTGTCTTGTTGTAGCAGTAATTCGTTTCTCAGATCCACCGTTACGAGAATCTTCACCTTGACGACGCATTTCCACATATGATCTCACAAGTTCATCACATGCTTCCTCTGTTAGTTTAGGATGCATATTTTCTTTAGCATATTGAACATAAGCAGATAAAAAATCAACAGGGAGAATTTCTCTTCGATTGACACTTTCAACTTGATCTTCAAGATACATACTGGCAATATGTTCAGCTAATTGACCATCAAGTCTTTCATCAACCCTATCGAGAATCAAATAAACCAAATCAAATCTAGACAAAAGAGGAGGAGGAAGATCAATATTTTTAGTGACAGGTAAATCTGGGTTATATCTAGAATCGATAGGATTTGCTGAAGCTAAAATAGAGGTACGAGCATTCAAAGTAGTAATAATACCTGCTTTTGCAATTGAGATTGTTTGTTGTTCCATAACTTCATGAAGGACTGATCGAGTTTGATCAGACATTTTATCGAATTCATCAATACAGCAAATACCACCATCTGAAAGAACCAATGCACCTGATTCAAGAACAAGTTGTTTGGTTTCAATATCTCTAGTCACATAAGCAGTCAAACCGACCGCAGAAGAACCTTTACCCGATGTATATATACCTCTTGGAGCAATTTTGTGAACGTATTGTAGCATCTGAGATTTAGATGTAGAAGGATCACCACATAAAAGAATGTTAATTTCACCTCTAGTACGTGATCCTTTCTTGAAATCTTTATTAGTACCGCCAAACAACTGTAAAAGAATACCTTTTTTAACATCATTTAACTCAAAAATAGATGGGGCTAATGATCTGGCTAATAAATCATAAACATCTTCCCTTTGACTAACTTGATGAATCTTTTCAATTTCTTCTCTGGAAAGTTTTCTAAATTCTTCGACTTCCTCCTGTTCTCTTAATTCTGTTTCTAGTGTTGATGAATCGGCAGCCATTCTACGTTTATCAATCTTTTTAATATGAACAACATCAAGATAAGTTTTAAATAAACTTTTTAATGTTCTTTGTCTTGCATTAACTTTCACAGGTGATGACTTGAAAATACCACATATTTCCACACGATCACCGGCACGACATGAATCAACTAATTCATCATAAAGACAAAGAGAAACAGAATGAGGGGTTTGACCATCAGGAACAATATCGGGTGTTTCTTGTAATTTGACAACTTGTTTATTTGCATAAGTCGAACGGTTATGGACAAGTTGCATCGAATTTCTAGCTTGGCACATTTGACGTGGACATCTAATAGGTTCCTGGATAAGACCACGATCATTCTCAACAACAACAGTATGATCACAAACATTACATTTGAAAAAAGCAGTTTTCATGTCAGGAATAACTGCTGTAGAACGAATCACAAGGCCTTTAATTGAAACCAATTTATCGATATCCTGAGGATTTAGTTCTCTCATACCTTTTCTATTACCAATATTGAAAGGACGAATCTTATAAATCTTGGATTCAATATCATCGACTAAAGCTGTATTTTCTGGTGTCTGTCTGTAGTCAGGGTCATCTAAAATAAGAGAGATTAAACTATCTTTGATGGTTTGATCCATGATTGGGATAACTTCTTGAGGATATGTGATTAAGTAATTGTATAACGAACGAGTTGTTGGAAAAGCCATAAGATTTTGAACATCAAGATTTAAATTAGTGGCACCAGTTTGTTTCAACATATTCAATAATTCTACATAATATAGAGATTCATCTTCTAGGTCAAAAGATTCAATCCCATCATGTTCTTTTCTAATCTTCATTTTAAAACTCATTAAAAAGTCACGAAATCGTTCTGCACAATCTTGGATGGACACATTTGTACCCCAAATAACTCTAACTGCTTCATTTTCATTGTTTGCAACACTGGATGGTGCACCTAAAATTGTATCAGAAGCTGAACCAATTTCTGATCCAGGTAAAGACGAACTAAAATCAGGAACAACTCTATCAGAACCAGGTTGAGAAGATGTTGATAAAGGTTCTTCAAAGATACGACGTCTCATTGGAGACGAAAAGCTACCAATATCACCTCTAATTTGAGGTCTTCTTCTATTAAGGTCATCTGATGATAGTAATGGACCAGCATTAGATCCTGTCTCACTAGATGTGTGCATGAAAAGAGGAGAAGACATAATATATTAATAATTTAATATCTATTCTCTATTTATTTTAATTGGTGATATATAATTTATAAGAGAGTCCACACGCCTTTCTTCCTGTCGAAAGACGCCAAAGTACGAATAGTGTTTTTCACCACCGCGCGTGAATATCCTACAAGAACTGGTTCACGACAAGCAAGCTCAGCAAGGGTATTTACACTTAAAGAAGCATTGGAATTGATAAAACTCCGTAGTGACATCACATGGTCTGTTTCGGTAACAAGCTTTTTCTTAACTGTTAATGATGTGGTTTGAGAACTTTCTTCACATTTTGAAATGGTTGTATTGGTATTAGTAGTATAGGAAGAAGATGCAGCATTAGTATTGTTATCATCTGCTTTCGATTGAATCACTTGTTGCTTTGAAAGTATTTCACATCCAGCCCATGGATCAATTGGAAATACAATGTCATCTCTTAAAAGCTGCCACTGTGGTAAATCGGATCCATCCATACAATGTTTAACAATTGCAATCAATGGACCTGCTATCTTCCTTGTATTTTCAGTTCCTGTACCATTTGGGTTTTCATCAGTTTCCATAAACTCTTCGATGTCAGAAAGTTCAAGACCGTCATCTTCATCTTCATCTTCCTCATCTTCAGCATCGATATCTTCTCCTTCTTCATCATCTTCAGCTTCAGAAAAATCAGAATCGATATCATAATCTATTGGTATAGGGCTTAACTCATCTTTTGAAGTTATTTTGACAAAAGGGTTAACTAAAACATTTTCATTTATATCATCACAAGATAATGAGTAAGAACCGAAATAAGGAGGTTTTCTATTCTCGTAAAATCTCAGAAACTTGATTGAAACATGTTTAAATGCAATATTTGCTTCATCTTGTAAACCGCTGTTGAGCAATTGGACAACTTCGATAGCTTTCAAATATTTAAATTCTTGAGGTCGTTCCATTTCTTTAGATTCATTGGAATATGTAAATAACTCTCTATTCTCTAGAAACTGATCCCATGATGATGATATGGGCTTAGCAAATTTTGAGACCACGGTTCCATTGGTAATATGGAAAGGAAGAAAATATTTATCAAAATCGGGTTTATCTTCTGTTTCTGATTTTGATTGAGACTCTTGAAGAATTATATCCGATTTTTTTGGAGTTAAAAATTCTAGAATATTGAAATTTGAAGCAACTTTAGTTGGAGTTTCATTAGAAAAAGAACTTTCAGGATCAGATTCCTTATTTGGTGTCTGTTTTACTTTAAAAAAATTGGTAATACTTCTTTTTTCTTTTTTTTGTTCTTCATCTATCTTTTTTTTATGTTTTTCTTCTTCTTCAACTAGTTTTTTTTTATATTTCTCTTCTTTTTCTTTTAATTTTTCAATTCGTTTTCTTTCAATTTCATCTCTTTTTCGAATTTTTTCTTCTTCTTCAAGTTTTTTCTTTTCTTCTCTCTTCTTTTCTTCTAATTCTCTTTTTTTTAACTTTTCTATTCTTTCTTTTTCTTTTTGTAATTTCTTTTCTAACTTTTGAGTTTCAATAGATTCTCTCTTCAATCTTTTTTCTTCTTCTTCAGCAATTTTTTTCAATTTTCTCTTTTCTTCTTCTTCTCTCTTTTTAATTTGCTTTTCTTCTCTTTTCTTTTCTTCTTCCTTTTGCCGTTTTAATTTTTTAATTTCTTGTTCTTGGGCACGCTTTGAACGTTTAATCGGTTTTTCATTTTCATTAATTTCATTTCTAATTTTCTTTTTTAATGGTTCATTTCCATTATCATCATCAATACCATTATTAAATGATCTTTTTAAATTATCAGTAACGATATTTATACTTCCTATTGTTATAGGATTAGATTTTGAATCATTATTTAATGATAATTTTCCTGTTGTCATTTTATTTAATAATTATAACTTTAATAAAATACTATTATCTTCTCGTGTAATGATTATTAAAAGAGTCTTCCTTTTTTTTTCTCCTTCTTCCTCTTGTTTGTTTGTTTCTCGTTATTTTCAAGTTTATACACACAAACTCTTTTTCTTTAGTATATATATTTTTTGTCAAATTAAAAAGACGACGCGTCTATTTTTTTTTAATGTTTTTTTTACACGTGAAAAATAATTTTAGGGACACGACGCGTCTTATTTATTAAGTAGAGAGAGATAGATAGATAGATAGAAAGATATATAAAAAGAGAAGAGAAGAAGTTTAGTGAATAATAATGGAAGAAGGAACAGATGAAGGATCAAACAATATAGTAACGGACTTTCAAGATAAAAAAAGAGAAAGTTTAATAAACAATAAAAAGAATGAACAGTTGAATCTGGAAGATTTATTAATAAAGATAAAATCATTAAAACATGAACCAATTAAAGAAACTATTAATGATGAAAATAAAAAATTGAAAATTAAAACTAATAAACAATTGAAATCAAACGGAACTAAACGTAAAAAGAAAGGAAAAGAAGAACAACAGTTAAAAAAATCAAAGATTAGAAAATTTGAAACTTCAACAAAAGAAGTGCTCAGAAGGTATAAATTAGAAAAGGATGGGATTATTGAAGAAAGTGATAAAATGGAAAATATATTAGAAAGAAATGAATGGGAAGAATTAAGACCGATGATTGGAAAAGGTTTAAATGAAAATATATTTAATAATAAAAATGAAGTTCTTAAACAATTAGCAAATATACGAAAAAGACA
>JAJLVG010000003.1:0-14755 GCA_030564585.1 Martiniozyma abietophila
AGTAATGTCTTGTTAACTTGTACTGTACCTTTCAATTATATAAAGAATTACTATAATTAAAACATAATAAAGTGTTTTAAATAACTTGTATCTTTTTAACGGGTTCATTACTTTTTATGAAATCATATTCATCATTCACAAATATAAAATTAATTATTCCATCAAAATCAACAATTAAACATTTAATTCAAATGTCAAATAAATCATCAGAAACTAAATCACAGTCTTTAAATACTGAAAATAATTTAAAAAGGAGTAAGTCACAAGTATTTGATAAAAATGAAGAGGATCTTACTAATCATGAAGAAAATTTAAAATTACATTCATATTCAATGGAAAGAAGGAAAAGTTCTTGGGTTAATTGGTTTAATAAAGATAATAATGAAAATAAATCATTATCATTAGATATAAATGAAAATTCACAGCAACAAAATCAACAAGATGATTCAACATTAAATACAAATAGTTTAAATATTAATGATGAATCACAAGGAATCATTTCAAACGATGATTCATCAAACAAAATAAAATCAATTATTATCGATGGTGAAGAATTGAAACCTAATGATCGAAGATCATCTTGGGTATTTTGGTCAAATAAATCTCAAGATGTAAATTTACAACCAATACCAACTACAAATGCTATTTTAAATGGAATATCATCCGATGATTATAAAATTCCAGATGCAATTACATCAGAAGTTACTACTTCTACTAATAAAAATATAAAATCACTTAACAAGAAAGATAGTAAAAGTTCTTTACATCATAAACATAAATCGAATCAAGTCATCCCATCCTTTGAGAAAACTTTACCTTTATATGGTACTCATACATTAGTTAAAAATGGATTTAAAAGGATGAAATGTATTTTAGGTTATAATAATGAAAAAGAAATGTTTCTTAATCGTAGAATTGAACCAAAATATTTCAAACGTGTATTAATTATTGGAATTCATGGATTTTTTCCAACAAAGATGTTAAGACCAATTCTTGGTGAACCTACAGGAACATCAATGAAATTTGCTCAAGTTGGAGAAAATGCTGTATTACAATGGGCAAGAGAAAATAATATTAATATTGAAATTCAAAAGATTGCATTAGAAAAGGAAGGTAAAATATTTGATAGAATTGATTTCTTTTTTGATATTTTAAAAAATTCAGCAAATGATATAAAAAAAGCAGATTTTATATTTGTTTGTGCTCATTCTCAAGGGACTCCTGTAGGAGTTATTTTATTATCAAAATTATTAGAATATGGTATTATAGATGAAAATAAAATCATTGGAATATTAGGTATGGCTGGTATTAATATGGGACCATTTTATGGAATGGATAAATCATTATTTTTAAGAGCTTATTCAACAATTGAAAATGAATCATTATTAGAACTTTTTCAATTTCAAAATTTTGAATCATTACAAAGCCGAAAATATATAGAATCACTTCGAAATTTAGTATGTCATGACGTTAAAATTACATTTGTTGGTTCAATTGACGATCAATTAGTTCCATTATATTCATCAATTGCTTGTCATATTCAACATCCAAATATTTTTAAATCAGTTTATATTGATGGTTCAACAAATACTCCAGATTTTGTTTCAAGAATTATTAAATTATCTTGTATGCTTCAAAATATAGGTTATAATGACCATGGGTTAATTCAAGAAATTTCACATGCACTTGCTGGTCCAATTACAGGTCAAGGTCATTCAAAAATTTATAATGATATCAATGTTTATAAAAAGGCACTTGATTTTACACTTAAAACAGAATCTTCTAGTTTTGCTATTAGTCAACCAATTAAACTTCAAACATTTGATATTAAAAAACTAGGAGCAACATCAAATCCTTTTAATTTACCATGGTGTGCTCGTGGATTATTCTTTGAAGTTGTTAAAAGACTTTCTGAAGGTGATAAAGAAACTGAGCTTGTTTTTAAAGAATTTGAAAAGTGGGAACCAGAATCAAAAGTGTTAAAAGATATAAAATATAGACTAAATGGAATTAGAGCTAAACTTTGAGAAATCATTCTTATATTGCATCTATTCAGTTTATTAATTTTCAGTTTCATCACTAACGCTAAAAGTTGCAGCTTGTTGAAGCATCTTCCTTTCTATCTCCTTTAAACCGGCTTTTTCTTTTTCTGACCTCTCTCTCATTCCGTTGAAAAAAAAAGAAAAACAACATGAAAGCTACGTGAAATCGAAAATAAAAAAAAAATTCACTCAAATAAGAGTGTTTTATACAGAAAGTTATAAAAGTTATATATATATTTATATTTTTTACAGAACCTCTTTACTATATTAATATATATATTTAACTATGTCAGGTAAAAAATCGGCATCTCAAAAGATTTCAACTGCTGGTGGGTTTGTTGCTGGAGGATTGGCTGCTTGTGGTGCCGTTACTTTTACCAATCCTATTGAATTAGTTAAAACTAGAATGCAACTTCAAGGTGAATTATCAGCTTCTGCAACTAAAATTTATAAAAATCCAGTTCAAGCTTTATATTTAATTTATAAAAATGAAGGTTTAAGAGGTATTCAAAAAGGTTTAATTTGTGCTTATATTTATCAATTAGGTTTAAATGGTTGTAGACTTGGTCTTTACGAACCAACTAGAAATGCAATTAATTCAATTATTTATCCTGATTCTGATAGTCATAAAATTCAAAATATTCCTATTAATGTCCTTGCTGGTGCAATTTCTGGTATGGCAGGTGCAATTATTGGAAGTCCAATGTATCTTGTTAAAACTAGAATGCAATCATATTCAGCTCAAGTTAAAATTGGTGAACAAACACATTATAAATCAGCATGGGATGGACTAAAACGAATTTATAAAGCTGAAGGAATTGTTGGTCTTTTTAGAGGTGTTGATGCAGCAATTTTGAGAACAGGTTCAGGTTCTGCTGTTCAACTTCCAATTTATAATTTTGCAAAGAATGAACTTTTATTAGCTGGTATGAATGATGGACCAGGATTACATTTAAGTGCGTCTGTTTTAGCAGGTCTTGGTGTTGGTGTTGTTATGAATCCATGGGATGTTATATTAACTAGAGTTTATAATCAAAAAGGTGATTTATATTCAGGTCCTGTTGATTGCTTTGTTAAAACAATTAAAAGTGAAGGTATCATGGCATTATATAAAGGTTTTGCTGCTCAAATATTAAGAATTGCTCCACATACTGTTCTTACTTTAATGTTTATGGAACAAACTATGAAATTAGTTTACACTGTTGAAACTAAATTATTAAAAGCTTGAAGAAGGCTTTGATTGTAACGATAATTATACAAATTTATATATTACTTGTAATAATTTACTTTAAAATAATATTCTTTTTATTCATGTATTAATTAAATATAAATGGTTGTTTCTGTTTTATTTTTTTTTTGGTTTTCCAACATACACACACTTATAAAATGGTGTATATAAAAATTATCAAAATTGTAATATTTTTTTTTAACGTAGTAAGTATTAATTTGAAGTAATCAGGAAACCTGAAATCGAATTCAGTTTTAACAAAATATGTTATATGAATGATTTAATGAATTGAGATATAGTTTAAAAATTTTATTGATATTCTTAATTATTATGTTGTTGGATGATTCATTTCTAATTGTCCACCATCAGTAGAACCTTCCATTACTAAATCAGAATCAACAAGGCTACCTTGAGATGCTGTATTAGTACATGTTATATCAGATGAAACAGGTGGGGTACCTAAATGTGATGGAGCAGGAACACACCAATGTTTATGAAAAACCCATGCTTTTGTTTGACATTCTTTTGAACAATATTTTGCACGCTTACATCGTCTGCATTTTGAAAATTGTTTTGGATGATCTTCCCATTTACCACAAGGGAAATGAGCACATTGTCTACGACCATTCATAGTTTCATCTTTTCTATTAGCATTTCGAACAACAACAGCAGCCCAATAACAAACATCTTCAGGGAACCAATCTTTTATTGTAAATCTTTCAATTAATGGGAATATATTAAGTGTAAGGAATGGTTGAATTTCTTTATCTAAATAAATTGATTGAGCTAAAGGTCGTTCAAATTCATTCCAACAATTATCATAATCCCAATTAGTTTTATAATCTAATTTTTTTTTTTTATAAATATTTCTATTTTTCAATCGAAGTTTTCCTAAAGTTTCATGTTTAAGTGAAATAAAATCCATATTAATTTTTATTGAATATTTTGAATTTTCAATACCATTATTAGAATTTAGATAAGAAGAAAAATCATCAATTAAAATATTATTACCAATTTTTGAATCATTATTTGATGATGAATTTAATAATCGTTCAAATTGATTATTTTCTTTTTTTTCTTGATTTGATCTCTTTGCTTTATATAAAGCTTGAGTAAAAGTAGATGAAGAATGTTTTAAACATGAATCATTTGAAATGATCTCTTCTCCTCCAGAATCTGAAACTAATTCATCCATATCAATTTCATTTGTATCGATTTCTAAAGGAGGTGGAGTATATTGACTTCTTGATGATAATCCATTAATTATATATGTATTAGCAAGTTGATGCCTTAAATAAGTATATTTTGAAATAAATGCAAGTAATTGTAAAGACCAAATAACGTCATCATTTGTTGGTATAATTAAACCATTTTCAAAAGAACGAGGTATATTAAACATAGAAGTTTCATCAAATTGATGTAATAATTTTAAATCATTTGAAGAAATTTGATCATTTCGAAGTAAATTAGAAGATTCATATCTTAATGCTAATTCACGACCTAAATTATTATCAGTTGATAATAATTTAAAAGCTTTTTCTATATTTGAATTATTTTGTTGTTGATATCCTTCAATATTTAATAAATCTTCAAGAATTTGAATATATTCAATCTTTTTTAAAACTATTAAATCTTCATCATTTAAAATTTCTTCAACATTTGGAGAAGAATAATCACCTTGTAATTTTTCTTTATCTAAAATATTTTGAATTTCTAAAATTGTTCTATCAGAATCATTTAACGTTCGAGTAACTCTACCTTGTAATAAAGTATTTGCTTCTGTATTAATATCAGTTTCATCATTTATAATAACATCAGTTTCTCTTAAATTATTAGGAGTAAAATTTTGAATAGGTGATTGATTATTATGAACATTAATATTTTGTTGTAAATTTGGTGAATGAATTTGTGATTGTGATTGTGATTGTGATTGTGATTGTGATGATTCTAAAGTATTTGATGATCGTGAACTAAAATTCTTTTTAGATATGAAATGATTATCTAAAACTGTTGCTAAAACAGGAACAATTCCTGCTTGAACTAATTTTGCTCTCATCTTTTCTGTTCCTCTTGTTCCAGCCAATACTAAACATTGTAAACTTAAAACCCATTTCCAAGCAAATAATGCTTCATCTTCATTATTTTTTGGATTTTGACATTCATATAAGATACCAACAAGACGTTCAATAGCACCATCTTGAACCATTACATCTCTAACTTTAACTGATGATGAAGTTAAAAATGTTAAATGATTAAGAGAATTCACTAACGATCGATTACTAGTAGTATCCAAAGCTCTACGATCATAAACTGTTGCTGAAATCGAAACAGTTGCCCTGTTAGTCAGAATGGATTTCCCATTAGGCGCTTTCATTAGCGTATAAAGCAATAAATAGTTCCTCTTACACCTTTCCCTTTTCTACCTATCTTAGTAAGTAGAAAGTTCTTGTTTCTTTTTCAAGCAGCGCAAAAAGTAATAAAATTAGAAAAATTAGAAAAATTTAAAAATCTCTGTTACGCCACTGCCCGTACACCAGATATAATGCTCAGTTCATCCAAAACAATTAACTATAAAAGTCAAACATAAACAGTTTCACCAGCTAGTGCCATATAATCATGAACTGCAGATGCTTTACCAGCCCATTCTTCAAGTTTTATCTTCATTGCACCGATTTGATCCATTGTCATTGTTCTTGGTTGAATCCAATTAATTTCAATTTCTTCCATGACTTGATTAATATTACCTTTAATTAATCCAAGTGAAAGTGATTTCATTATTAAAAATTCTAATTCATTAACATCTTTTAAAAGTGGGATTTTCTTTAAAATTAATTCATAATTTATTGTTCGATCATTAGCAGGTTTATTAAAAACAAGTTCAATAAATGAAATTATTGAAATCTTTTGTTTTAAAAATTTAATATTTTGATAAATTTCTGGTATTTCTTTTATAAAATTTGATTCAATAATTAAATTAAATGAATTTAAATCTCCATTATTTAAAACAATTAAAAATTCTTTTAACCATTTAATTTCAATAAAATTAAAAATTTCATGCATAATAACTTCACCAAAATTATAAATTTTATCACCTAAAAGTCCACTTATAATAATATCTTTAATAATTAATGATTTATCAGGTAATTCTTCTAAATCTTCAATACAAGCAAGGAATAAAAGTGAATTATAATAAAATGAATTATAATCTCCATTGATTTTAAATAATTCAGCTTTTGCTTGATAATATGATGCATTAACTTTATTATCAATTGAACTAGTTAATGAATCAATCTTTAATTCACAATCATCAATAATTTTTGATGATTCTTCAATAGATCCAAGCTTTAATTTAATCTTTGCTAATTCTAAATCAACAAACATTAAAGCTTGAAGTATTTCATAATCATGAATTTCAGTATCTGCCATCTTTTTTGATTTTTTATTACCAACTTTAATAATTGATTGTTTAGCTGTTGTAAAATATTCTAATGATTCTTCAGGCCTTGAATCAATTAATGATAATACTAAAAATTGAACAAATTCTAATTGATTGATCTTATCACTAAATAATGTAATAAAATTTTCATATAATTTAAGTCTAATTGTAATAGAATCTGATTCTTTATAAATTTTATGTAATTCTTGACAAAGTTGAAACCATAATTTACGTTCAAATAAATCTTCAAGAACATAAAATGAAGCAGTAAGTTCACTGTTCATTGTGAATTCTTCCACTTGTTCTCTCAATGTGGTCAATACAGTAGAAGCGTCGTCCATTGTCTCTTGTCTCTCTCGTGTTGTGTTATCTTTTTTCTTTCAATGTTTGTATTCGTCTTCAAATTTGCCACCTTTTTTTTTTCTCGTCTCTTCTTTTTTTTTGCTAACAAAAATTTTAAAAGAAATTTTTTCCTTTTCATACTGAAAAATTTAATGGACTTTCACTTTTATTCTCTTATTTATTCATTTAGTTAACGTATAAGAACAAGGTGATAACAGTATTATAAACAAAACTTTATTGTTTCCTTCCTTTTACCTAGCTATGTCTCAAAATTATTTAGAAGGTATTAGCCCGAATTTAAAACAACTTATTAGATTATCATCTGCTTTAGCAAAAGAAGATGTTGCATTTTATAATTCTATTGATTCTGATATAAAGAATAAATCAACAAATGCATCATTAACATTATTAAAAACAATGAATATTTTAATTAATTCTTCTTTAACAATAACTCCTGACCTTGATTCTGAAAATCTTCAATTAAATCAAAATTTTGATGAAGAAAATATTCAAAATATTGGAAATGTTTTAGATACATTATTTGAAAATGTTGAAATTTCTTTAGATAATCATTATAAATCAAAATCATTATCATCATCATCATCAAATAATAATAATATATCAGAAAATAAAGATGATGGATTTACTTATTTAGATCAAAATGATAATAATAATAATAACTTACAACGTATACCAAAGCAATCAAATATTTTAAAACCACAAGATGAATTTCTTTTTAAAGTTAATAATTTTGAAACAACACCTTTTAAACCTTTAATCAAAATGAAACCAAATGCAATAAAATCTTTAAAAGAATCTTTAAAATTAATTGAATCAACAGATTCAATTCCAATTCATTATGAAAATCCTTATAGTTATGAAATAATGAATTGTGATTATCCTTCATGGATTCTTAATGAAACAGAAGAATCTTTAAATTATAAATCAACTCAATGGGAAGGATCTTCTGAAGCGATTTGGATCCATGATCCATCACAATTAGATGAACTTTTAATTGAATTAAAAAAATCAAAAGTAATAGCAATTGATTTAGAACATCATGATTATAGAACTTATCATGGGTTAACTTGTTTAATGCAAATAACAACTGATTCAAAAAATGATTATTTAATTGATCCATTATCAAAAACTTTAAGACCACATTTAACTCAATTAAATGAAGTTTTTACTGATCCACAAATTATAAAAGTTTTACATGGTGCTTTCATGGATGTTATTTGGCTTCAAAGAGATTTAGGACTTTATTTAGTTTCATTATTTGATACATTCCATGCATCAAAACAATTAACATTAGGTAAACATTCTCTTGCATATTTATTAGAAAAATTTGTTAAATTTAAAACATCAAAAAAATGGCAATTAGCAGATTGGAGGATACGTCCATTATCAAAAGAAATGAAAGATTATGCAAAAGCTGATACACATTTTTTAATTGAAATATTTTATAAAATGCATAAAGATTTATTAAATATTCCAAATGCTTTACAAAAGACTTTATATGATTCAAGGAAAGTTTCAAATCGTAGATTTGAATATTCAACTTTTAAACCAAAAAATATTTTATATCAAAAAGATTCAACTGTTGTTACAACTTCAGGATCAGTTCCATTAAATTCTGAAAATAATGATAATTTATGTTTATTTAAATATAATGATAAAGATTTACCATGGACACAATTAATTTATTCTAATGGTATTGAATTAATTCATAGACCATTACTTGAAATTTTATTTAAATGGAGAGATCAAAAGGCAAGAGAATTTGATGAAAGTTCAAGATTTATAATGTCTGATTTTATGCTTGTAATGTTAGCAAATGGATTTGATATAATTTCAAAATCTTCAAATGAAGATGATATAACAGAAAGACGTATTTTAGATATTATAAATAAAAGTTCAAAATTTGGTGGTAATACATTTATTAGAAAATTTGTTAATGAATTAGAACAAATTATTAAAAATGCATTCAAAGAATTAAATGGTATTGATATTTCAATTTTAATTAAAGGAGATTCTGATTTAAATATTGATGATGATGATGATAAAAAATATTTAAATAATATTAAAGATGATGATGTTTATGAAAATGTTAAAGATGTAAATCAATTACAAAATGATTTTAAAACTTTTATTAATGTTTGGAATTCTTCAAATATTATTAAAAATAAAGAAATTATTAATTCTTTTGATATAATTAATAGTAATAAAAATCATGAAAATAATGATTTATTTGCTATTAGTTATTTGAATGGTAAATCTAATGAAATTAAATCTGATGAAATCCAAAAGAGAATTCATGATGTTTCTAAACATTTTAAAGATACAATGGAAACTAAAATTGAATTATCAATCGAAGATGAAATTAATGAAATTGATGAAGATCATATTGAAGTCATAGAATCAAATTCAAAGAATATTGAATCTAAATTAAAGGCTATCGAAGATAAGAATGAAATCTTAACATTAAAACAAAGACAACAACCAAATAATAATAAAAATAAGAAGAATAAGAAAAAGAATGTAGAAGAAGAACTTACATCGTTAGATTTTACTAAACCAATCATGGAAATTGAAGATGATTCAAAGAAAAGAAAGAGGAAACCTAAACCAAAGCAAATATTTGATCCATATGCTAAAATTGATTTACCAAATAGAGCAATTCCTCAATTTAAAAAGAGAAAGATGGTTGATAGAGGTAAAAATTCGGTTTACAGACAAAAGAAATGATTATAACCAAATGGATCGATATTTTTATAAATTTATATATTCTCCGTTTTATCGTTATAATAATTTAATTATTACCAAAGACAACACAATAAAATACGAAGTTGAAGTGTAAGGCTTTTCTTAGTTTGAAATAATACTTTTTACACTCTTAAAACACCCACGTGTATGTGTGTGTGTGTACGTATTAGATTTTTATTAACGAAAAGATAGAAATCATGAGAATTAAGAGAATTTTGAAATGTTATGAAGTTATTATATATATATATATAAACAAATGATTGTTCATTCACTACCTTCTTTAAGAGATTCTGGTTGACCTTTTAAAAGAGTAAAAGTTGGAGCAGGTAATTTACTTCTACCATTTAAAAAGTCTAATTCCATAACGAAATAAAAGCCTAAAATATTAGCATTTAATTTTTGAACTAATTCACCAGCAGCACTAGCAGAACCACCAGTTGCGAGGATATCATCAATAATCAAAACGTTTGCACCTTCAGGAATTGATTCCTTTTGAATTTCAAAAAAATCTTCACCATATTCTTTTGTATAACCAACTTTATAAACTTCTCCAGGTAATTTACCTGCTTTTCTAACTGGGATGAAACCAGCATCTAAAGCTAAAGCTAATGTAGGACCAAACAGAAACCCCCTTGATTCTAAACCAACAATATAATCAATTGTTTCATCTTTAAATGATTCTTCAATATATAATTTGAAAGCAACAATAAGTTTATTAAATAATTGTGGTGATCTAAATAAAGGAAGGAAATCTTCAAAAAGGACACCTTCTGTAGGAAAGTTAGGATATTGATGAAGAGATTTTTTTAGCTCTAATGCTAATTCTCTTAATTCGTCGTTAGAATGAATGCTCATATTTGTACCTTTTCACTTCTTTCACCTATTAAAACAGTTAAAAGAAGAAGAAAATTGAAAAAGAACAGAAAACTTTTAAATTTTATCCGACTTTTTGTTATTAATTTTTATGCTTGGGAAACGTCGGGTGTATTACCGCATTGGGATACATATGCGACATATCTTTTATAATGATGTAAAAGTAAAAAAAAACCCCAGCTCATATAACATATTTGAATAAAAACATATATAAATATTGACTATTATCTATAGTTGCTATATAAATGCTTACAAATACTGTAAATACAGTTTATTCTCCCTTTCTTAATCTGTTTGTAATAAATCAAAACTGTAATGGTGTACGGGTGTGTGATTTCAACATTATTTTTCCAATAAACAAGGAGAGGAAGAGAGTTTATAGAAGGGAAGAGAAAAGAAAAGAAGAGATTATAACTCTGTTATTACATTGATCATTAAAATCAGTTGAATTTCATACAAATAGTTATCAAGAGAATATTCAAAATCAATATATCAACAAATTTTGATATTAATAACAAAAGAAAATGGCATCAATAATTTCAATTCTTGATACAAGAGGAAGACCATTACTTCATAGAGATTATAAAGGGGATATTGACATATCAGTTATTGATAATTTCCCAATTTTATTAATTCAAAATCAAAATGAAAATGAATCATTTATTAAACCAGTTTTATTTCATAATGGTATTAGTTATATATTCATATTACATAATGATATTTATGTTTTAGCAGTTACAAGACAAGATACAAATGTTTTTAATATATTAGTATTCCTTAATCAAATGATTAAAATTATTGAAGAAAAGATTAAACATGTTAATCAAGATTCAATTAAAGATAATTTTTCAATTGTTTATGAATTATTAGATGAAATGATGGATTTTGGTTTACCTCAATTAACAGATTCAAAAGTTTTAAAAGAATATATTACTCAACAACCATATACAATTGATAAATTAATCCATGATGTTACATCATCAACAGCAAATAATCATAAAAAGATTAAACAACCAAAACAAGAAAGAAGAGCTGCAAGAATTGCACCATCAACACTTACAAATCAAATTTCTTGGAGACCAGAAGGAATTTTATATAAAAGGAATGAAGCATTCCTTGATGTTATTGAATCAATTGATATGTTAATTAATTCAAAAGGTCAATTATTAAATAGTGAAATTAATGGTGTTATTCAATTAAAAAGTTATTTATCAGGAATGCCAGAATTATTACTTGGTTTAAATGAAAAATTTATTCAAAGTGGATTAAATTCAATTAAAGGTATTGAATCATCAACATCAACATCAACAACATTAAAAAATACTTTAACTGATGTTGAAGATGTTAAATTTCATCAATGTGTTAGATTACCAAAATTTGAAAATGAAAAAGTAATTTCTTTTATACCACCTGATGGTAAATTTGATTTAGTTAGTTATAGAGTTCATTCAGAAACTTTAAAACCATTATTTTTAATTGATTATAAATTTAAAAATCATTCAAATTCAAGATTAGAAATAATGGTTAAAATTAAAGCAAATTTTAAGAGTAAACTTGCTGCTCATAAAATTGAAATTAAAATTCCTGTTCCAAATGATATTGATTCACCAAAATTTCATTATAATAAAGGTAAACTTAAATATATTCCAGCAGAAAATTTTATTCGTTGGAAATTTCATAAAATTGATGGTGGTAAAGAATATGTAATGGTTAGTGAATTAATGTTACCAAGTATATTTGATGAACAAGATTTAATGAATTTTCGTAAAGTTCCAATTAATGTTAAATTTGAAATGCAAGGCCTTGTTACATCTGGTTTACAAGTTAAATATTTAAAAATTAGTGAACCACAAATGAATTATCAAAGCTATCCATATGTGAGGTATATTACAAAGAGTGGTGATCATTATGATATTAGAAGTAGTAATTATGGTGTGTCTGTGTAAATAATTAAATAAATAAATAAATAACGTTAATGTTCTTTCCTTTTCTGTTTTTGCTTTTTTTTAAAAAAATTTTTCATATTACTTTTACTTGATTCATTCAAAGGTTCAATTACTTAAACATTAAATGGGTCAAAACAATTAAAAACTAATGTTTGTCGTCGTAACTTTAAATTTTGAGCTTTTTTTCTTTATTGAGAATAAATTTCCGATAACATCGAAGAAAAAATGAAAAAAATTGAAAAATCAAGACAAAAATATTTTTATGATGAAAGAATAAAAAAAAGAGAAGGAACATATTCATAGACGAAATAAAAGTAAAAGTAAATTAATATATTTAATATTAAATAAATAAATACTAGATATGTCATTAGAAACACCTCAATATGAAATTGAGAGAGGTCATGGGAATAGTGCATTTGTTGCAAAACATTTTTTAATTGCCATCGATCATTATTCAAAAGCAATTGAATCAAATTTACAACCACCATATGAAATTTTATCAATTCTTTATTCAAATAGAGCACAATGTCAATTAAAATTAGAAAATTATGGTTCTGCAATATTAGATTGTAAAAAATCAGTTGAATTTAATTCAAAATTTGTTAAATCTTGGTATAGAAGTTCAGTTGCAAAATATGCTATTAGAGATTTAATTGGATCATTAGAAGATTTAAAAAAGGCAAAAGATTTAACACCAAATGATTCAAAAATTAAAAATTTAGAAAAGGAAGTTAAAAAGGAAAAGAGAAGAATTTTATTTGAAAATGCTATAGATGTTATTGAACAAAGTATATTTACTTCAATTGATTGGTCATCTTTACCAATAATTGAAAATGAATCTAAAGAATTAAAAGAAGAACCAGGTAAGAGTGAAGGTCAATATATTGGGAAAGTAATGAAAACTTTATTAGATATTGAAATAATTGATGATCAATTTGGTGATATTAAAGTTCTTGGAATGAATGAAAATTTTATTAATGAAATGATAAGAAAATTTAAATTAGGATGGAAATTAAGTCATAAAGATGCATTTGCAATTGTTTCAGGAGCTTTTACATTATTGAGACAAGAAAATTCATTAATGGAAATTGGTCTTGATTCAAATAAATCATCAAATTATTTAGAAAATGTTGAAAAGATTACAGTTTGTGGTGATACCCATGGTCAATTTTATGATGTTTTAAATATTTTTGAAACATTTGGAAATGTTGGTCCAAATCATTCATATTTATTTAATGGTGATTTTGTTGATAGAGGATCATGGAGTTGTGAAGTTGCATTATTATTATATTCATTAAAAATTCTTTATCCAACAAAAATATTTATTAATAGAGGTAATCATGAAACAAATGATATGAATCAAGTTTATGGATTTGAAGATGAATGTAAATTAAAATATAATGAAAAATTATTTCGTTGTTTTAGTGAATCATTTCAAGCATTACCTTATTCAACATTGATTGGTGATCAATATCTTGTTATGCATGGTGGATTATTTAGTGAAGATAATATTACTTTAGATGATATTAGAAAAGTTAATAGATTTAAAAATAAGCAACCACCAAAGGAAGGTATTGAAATGGAAATGATTTGGACTGATCCACAACCACAAGATGGTAGATCACCATCAAAAAGAGGAATTGGAATGCAATTTGGACCTGATATTACAAAGAAATTTATTGAAAAGAATGGATTAAAATGTGTTATTCGTTCTCATGAAGTTAGACAAAATGGGTTCGAATTTGAACATGATGGTAAATTAATAACTGTTTTTAGTGCACCAAATTATTGTGATGCTCAAGGTAATAAAGGTGCTGTTATTGAATTTAAATTTTTGAATAATGATTATAAAATGGATTGTATTAGTTTTGATGCTGTTCCACATCCAGATGTTCCACCAATGAATTATACTAAAAATCAATACGGATTTTAATTTAAAAATATTTTTCAATTTATCATGTAGAAAAAGAGGAAAGAAAAGGCTTCCCTTTTTTTTTTAAGGGGAAAAGGTGTAAATACTAAATAGCTTTTACTTCATTACTTAAAACTTGTACAATTATATTTTTAAGAGAACAAATATTGTAATTCTCATTGTATTTATTAATAAGTGAATGAGAGAGAG
>JAJLVG010000003.1:14775-64618 GCA_030564585.1 Martiniozyma abietophila
GAGAGAGAGAGAGAGAGGAGAGAGAGAGAGAGAGAGAGAGGAGAGAGAGAGAGGAGAGAGAGATGTAAGATTAAACAGAAATTTCAGGAACGTAAATATAATAACGATCTGATCATCTGACTAAACTAAAAGATTAATCTCGGAAGAGTTGTAGAGGGAGGCAACCTAGATATGTCATTAACCGCCCTACAATATATACACTTCCTAATGAGTAAAGAAAGAAGAAATTTCAAGAGGTTTTAGGTTAAAAGAAATTTAAATCTGAAAATTACCGCGGTTTTATTCAACGAGAGAAAATAAATGAAAAATTACGCGTCGCCAAAAATGCAACTTATTGAGGCGACCCATGAAGAACAAAAGAAGAGAGTATAAGCCGGGTAACTTAACTGGAAGTTGAAGTTGAAAGATAAAGATGAATTGTAATTTATTGTTAGGATTGATACTATTAGTTTTAGGATGTAATTGTCAAGTAACTGATATTAATATTGGATTTTATATAGTCAATGAAGAAGGTAATAATATATATCCAACTTTTTTTAATCTTGATGCATCTACGAATTCTCTGATAATATTCAATTTAACAACAACAACATCAAATTCAAATCTATATCATGATAGAATTTATCCTAAAAGGGATGGTTCATATAAACTTGAATTACCAATGATTAATGCTACTTATAAATTGAATTTTCAAATTGATGATTTATATTTCAGTAAATCATCACAATTCATTTTAAAGACAATTCATAATGATCATTATAATAATAATAATAGTATTAGCATAATATTAAAACAATCAATTCCTGGGAATCATCCACATTTACAGGATAGTATGCCAAACTTATTTAAATCATTAGTAAAGAATGATGATGACAATATTCAAAATATAATATTGAATGGACCTGAATTAGGTATATTTGCAATATCTATATTTGGAAAGGATACTGGTTCAAGCCAGTCAGCTAAAAGTTTATTATATTCGATACCAGTAATTTCAACTGTACTTCAAAGTAAATGGTTAAGTATACTAACGGGGCTAATTATAGCAATCGTTCTAATGCCAAAGATAATTCTGTGGTTAGACCCTGACCTTTCTGACCGTCTTGTAGATGCTCAAACTAAAGAATAAGTTAATAACAGTAATGAGCACACTGGTAACGTGGCTGGCTATACTATTATAATGTGTTGTGTTGGGTTGTTTTGTGTTGTGTGTACGGGTTATTTTCAAGACCAGAGCTTGCTTTAATAAATTTCCCAATTGAGAAGTTTTCAGCAAAAAGTTCGTTCGGGTTAAAAAAATGAATTAAATTGTTTATTATTTTAATTTTAAATAGAAGGACGACCAACTTTATCTTTTTTTTAAATTTAATATCATATACATATTCTTAACAACTTTACGAAGAAGACAAACCATTCCATTCCTGCTGGAATATATATAATACTGACATGGATACCAAGAAACTATGGACAGCTGAAGTGATTGCTTGTTGCTTAGCTTGGTATACTGTATCATCAATGACATCCCAACTTAATAAGCTCATTCTTAGTAGATTTGATTATCCAGTATTTGTTGGTGAATTCCAATTCTCTTTTAATTTAATCTTAGGATTTTTTACAATTTGGCTTGTAAAAACAAATCATTTTCATTATATAAAAGATTATTTCCCTGATGGTGTATTCCCTATTGGTGAATTCCCAATTAATAAACATCTTATTAAAATTTACCTTCCAATGGGAATATTTCAATTTTTAGGAAAATTATTAAGTCTGGCAGCAACTTCTTCAACTTCTGTTGCAACTGTCGCTTCAATTAGATCTTTAAGTCCTTTATTTGTTGTTTTAGGTTATAGATTATATTATAAAGTTAATTTTCCAGTTCAAACTTATATTTCTTTGACTCCACTCGTTTTAGGTGTAATGTTAATAATGATTTCTCAATATTCTGGTGGTAAATTATCAATTTACCTTGAACAATTAGAACAAATTGAAAATGATTCTTTAAATGAAGCAGGAGTTTCAAATACTTTATATCAATTTATTTTACTTAAAATGAATGAACAACATGAATATTTAAAAGGTATTGCATTTGCATTTACTGCAACTGCTTTATTTGCTGCTAATTCAATTTATACAAAAAATGTTTTAAGTAGTAAAAATGAAGATAGACATACTTTGGCTAGATTAGCAGTTTCATCATCTAAAATTAATCTTTTAGATTTAGAAGATAATGGTGGATTAATATATGATGATAAACCAATTAAAGATATTTATATTGATGAAAAATCACCTTATCATAGATTTGAAAAAAAATTACCTGATAAATTAACAACTTTAATGTATTGTTCTATCTTTGGTTTCCTCTTTTCTATACCAACTTTTTTAACTTATGAATTACCTTCACTTTTATCATCTCATTTATCATCAGGCTTACAAACTACTTCAGATTTATCAGTTTCAATTAGTGAACCAATACCACATTATCTTTTAATACCATGGTCTTTATTAATCATTAATGGTATTTGTTATTTCTCTCAAAGTTTATTAGCTTTTCATATCCTTGGTATGTTAAGTACAGTCAGTTATTCAATTGCTGCAATGATGAAAAGAATCGTTATTATAACAGTTTCAATAATATTCTTAGGTAGAAATATTAATCTTATTGGTATAATAGGTTTAACCCATGTTGCTTTAGGATTATATGTCTATGAAAGATATGGTGGTCATCGAAAAGAAAGGCAATCTCGCTTAGAATAAACAAAAATGATGATACACTGTTACATTAAATATCCATCTACTTTTCTTATCATTCAATTCAGTTTACAAATTATATTACTTTCGTCCGTCGTCCGTCGTTCTTTTCTTTTCTTTTCTTTTCTTTTCTTTTCTTTTCTTTTCTTTTCTTTTCTTTTCTTTTCTTTTCTTTTCTTTTCTTTTCTTTTCTTTTCTTTTCTTTTCTTGTCTTATCTTATATTTTCTTTGCCATGTTATTGATATTAGTCTGGTTATTTTCAACCTTACCAAAAAAACAAACAAATCAATTCTATTTTGTTGTAATTTTATAATTATATTTTTTCTTTCCTTCGTTCTTTTTTACTGACTAGATTTAGTCATACTGTTGCTGCTGCCGCCCCCACCTTCTTTTATTTTATTTTATTGGTTACATTAGCTTTTACATTAATTTTTAAAAGTTTTTCAAATATTCTTTCTCTTTATCCTCTTGATTCACCCGTTTTAATATTCAATCAGTCACACACATAAAAAAGTGATTAATTGTAAGTATTTTCTATATATTTTTAATTTCTTTTTATAGTACTTTTATTTTAATAAATCTATCTTAAAAAGAATCACTAATTACTAATATAAATATTAAAAATGAAAATGAAAAAAAGAGTAATCAATATCATGAGTTGATCATGATCTAAAGGTAAACTTTATTTAACTTTGATTAAATACTTGGAATTTATATTTGAATATTTAGATTAATCAATACTACAATAAAAAAGTTAATGTGCCCACCCACATCCTAATATGTAATCAAACAATTCTTACCCACGAATTTTGATATAAAATGCATTTTCATAGTGGGAAACTTTTAGTTCTGAGCTCCCCCTATTTATTACATTCATATACCTAATACGTTCATAAATTTAACTTATTTCAATATTAATGACAATATTCATATATTATCATCCAACTAGTGTACACATATACTAGAAAACTCAATGAGATTTCATAATAAAGCGTGGCGTTTCATAGAGGCGTATAGTATGTGGTTGGTGTGGTGTGGTAACTAATATGATGATTTTTTTCCGTGTAAATTTTAGTTGTGACTTTGAAGAGCAAACTTGTAATTATTTTAGTCTGAGGAATCCTCTCCTTTTTTAATATAAATTTGATAAAATAATTATTAATAATTACAATTATTACAACGATTGTTATAATTTATTCTCAAATATTCTCTTAAAATTAAATAAATATATTAAACATATAAAAAACTCAGCTTGAAATTCTAAAGCAAATGTACATTTCAAATAAATATACATTTGTTAAAATTTCTTAAATCAAAATAATAACAAAAATAATCAGTTGGATTCATCAACTGATTCCAAATTAATAACAACATTGTTCTTCAGTCCTTCGTCAACGAAACCACCATTAGACTTTTGTGACATGACTGCTTCAATATGATTGACAGTGTTATCACTATACAATTTAGTAGAGGTTTCACCATTTTTGATCTTTCTAAATAATTCATAGATACCAAGACGTGATTCCCAAACTGGATAAACAGTAACAATACCAACAGAAAAGAAAACCCATAAGAAAGTAACAATAATGTAACCTCTAAAAAATGATTTTGAAAAAATGTATTTGGTTGCATAAAGTGGGATTGGGAATAAGATCAAGAAGAACAAGACGAAGACAACAATAATAACATATCCAATATTTCTACGACGAATCATCAAATATTCTAATTCTTTTTCTTCTTCAAGAACTAATTCAGTTAATTCTTCACTGCTCAAAACATTAGTCAATCCATGTTCTTTATCAAATTCAGAATTGTCATCTTGTTTGATATCAGTCTTCCATTTGTTCCAATCAAAATCAGCTGGTGAGAAATAAACAACAATTGGAACAACGATAACAGGAACACCAACAGCAACAGTATTACCAGCAGCTAATGCTTGATAAGTAGACAATGATGTTAAGTTAACAATCTTAGATTGTGAGTATGCATAACCAATCCAAACAGCAATTGAAATAGCAGTCGAAATAGTAGTACCTAAAATCATTCCTAAACTTGACATTTTCTTCCAGGTTAAGGTAAGACCCATTGGGACAATACAAACGTTAACAATAATACCAATACAAGTTGTAATGAAAGAAACATCAAAGTTAGCTCTACCCAAACCAATTGCCAAAACAATTGTACAAATACTGAAAATAATAACTGCAGCATGTGTAATTAAAACTAACCTTTTACCAGTTGCTTGTGGATTGATATAAGCTTTGTAGATATCATAAGTCCATAAAGAAGAAACAGCAACAACTTCAGATGAAAAAGCAGCAGTACACGCCATAAAAACCATAAGTAAAACGGCGGCTGCACCACCAGTACCCATTAATGTATAAGCAGCAACAGGTAAAACCAAACCTTGACCTAATTGTTCTTCAGTTAATCTGTTCGGATAAGTTGGGAAAGCTGGCGTAAGTTCTAATGCTCTTGCAGCCAAACCCATAGTTGTTGCCAATGCATATGGTAAAGTAAACCAACAAAGACCACCTAATGTATAACCAGTCAATGCAGCAGCTGGATTGGCTGCAATTGCCTTTTGAAATAATTGAGAATCAACTGCAGCTGCCCAACCAGCACCAAAAAGAATCAAACCAAACAAACCAGAGTTAACAGAGTTAAATGTAATTAAAGACCCTTTGAAGTTTCCTTCAACTGGATATTCTTTACCAGCTGTAACTAATAAATCGTACATTTTACCTGGAGAACCAATCAAAGGAGATGTAGTATAAGTCACAAACAAAAACATCAACATGATAACATAAATAATAACCACATGGGTCCAATCCGTTAAGAAAGTTGCCTTAATACCACCAATTAATGTGTAAAGAATAACAAAAAGAGGAATAATAACTGTACAAGCTTCCTGATTGATACCACAAATATTAGAAAACACAGAAGCACCATTAATCAATAAGTTTGCAGTATAAAATAATTGTTGACCAAAAGAATAAGAACACATAACTAAATGAGCAACTTTATTATACCTAACCCTAATAATTTCTTGAAAAGTATGAGCATTTGGTGCTTTACGCTTTAATTCAATAGCAGCAACAGCAAAAATAATAATTTGAACACAAGCACCAGCACCATACCACCAAGCA
The DNA here is from genome assembly GCA_030564585.1 of Martiniozyma abietophila. Taxonomy (NCBI): domain Eukaryota; kingdom Fungi; phylum Ascomycota; class Pichiomycetes; order Pichiales; family Pichiaceae; genus Martiniozyma; species Martiniozyma abietophila. The sequence goes on from JAJLVG010000003.1 coordinate 20,674, forward strand.
GCAGCAATACCTAACCTGTAAGTATCAGTACATGAAAGTAATAAAGTTGAACCAATGGTCCATGATGAAACAACAGCACTGGCAATTAAACCAGTTTTAATAGAACGCTTTGCGGTAGAAAGCATTTCAGAATCTTGGACTTCATTGTTATATTTAGCTAACAACCAGGAAATGGTAATCATACCAAGTGCAAACAATGCACCAACACCAACAATGATACCCCAACCAACACCTTGGTCAAAAAATTGTAAAGGACTACGACTCATTATCAAGCTAACTTTTTGATTTTAATTATAGTTACTCAATCAAATTTAAATTTAAATAAAGTTAAAAAATAAAGGAAGTAAAACTCCATATATATACTTTTTATTTGAAATATTATAATCACTAAAATTAAAACAGACCAAAATAAGATAACAATAAGACAATATTAAAATAATAAACAAAAAAATTATCATGCAAGGACTGATAAGAGTAAATAATTTTGGTTTTCTGACAAGCTATTGGACAAAAATTTCGGCTTTTACCATATGCGACATTGGAAAAAATAAAAAGGATGATATTGTTAGATTACAATGTATCAAATACATGGTTTTCAGCATACTTTTTGTTGATAAAACACCGTAATTGCCCTTTTCGTATGACTATTTGTTAATATTTGAAGCATTAATTTGATAACGATTAGAGTTTAGAACCCGCTAAGCCCAAATTTTGATTAAAATTAGTTAATATGCGCCATCCACGAGCATCCTGTTAATCAAGGTGGCCGTTGAGAGTGGCGTATTTGTGGCTAGTGCGAATGATAGGCAATAAATGTGACAAAAAAATCTTATCTTGACACATCCGTATGGCGCATGTAGGGTGTGGCTAGTACTTGGATAGACAATTAAATGACAGATACACTGTTTTTCCTTGCATAGCGGTTAATAGAATTGACAGATGTTCATAAAAACCGGTTATGCCTGAACTTATCTTTCTTCAATTTTAATTTCCTCCTTTTTCCCCTTTTTAATTCTTTAAATTATCTATTATTACAAAGTATTTAGCAATTAAATCAAATCAAATCATGTTTAACAATATCAAAAGGGTTTTGATTGCAAATAGAGGTGAAATTGCTTCACGTATAATCAAGACATGTGATAAATATGGTATCACATCAATTGCTATTTATCCTCAAGAAGATTTAGAATCACTTCATGTTTCTCAAGCTACTATTGCAATTCCTCTTTCTGGTAGTGGTGCTTCAGCTTATATTAATATTGAAGAAATTGTTCAAATTGCTATTGATTCTAAAGCTGATGTTGTTATTCCAGGTTATGGATTTTTATCTGAAAATGCAGACTTTGTTTTAAAATTGAAAGATAATGGTATTGCGTTTGCTGGACCTTCTGTTGAATCTGTTGAACATTTTGGTTTGAAACACTTAGCAAGAGATATTGCAATGAGCTGTGATGTTCCTGTTGTTCCTGGTAGTTCCTTGATCAACGAATTAGATGAACTAGTTGAAACTTGTGAAAAAATTGGTTATCCAGTTATTTTGAAAGCAACTGCCGGAGGTGGTGGTATGGGGTTGAAAGTTTGTCAATCTACAGAAGAAGTTGCTATTAATTTTGCTGAAGTTAAATCTAGAGGTGTTTCACTTTTTTCTAATGCAGGTGTTTTTGTTGAAAAATATATTGAAAATGGTCGTCATATTGAGGTTCAAATTTTTGGTAATGGATTAGGAGATATTGTTTCTTATGGTGAAAGAGAATGTTCTATTCAACGTCGTCATCAGAAAGTTATAGAAGAAACTCCAAGTCCTTTTGTTGAATCTTTAGGTAAACAATATGATTTAAGAAAACACTTGACTTTATGTGCAAAAAGATTGGCATCTTCAATTAAATATAAATCAGCAGGTACAGTTGAATTCTTGGTTGATGATGATGACGGAAGCTTTTACTTTCTTGAAATGAACACCAGATTGCAAGTTGAACATGGTATTACAGAACTTGTTTATAATGTTGATTTGGTTTACTTCATGCTCTTACAAGCTGATTGTGAGTTATCAGGTACTGGAATTGATGTTGACTTACTTAAAGAAAACTTGAAATATTCAGAAGATGGCGTTGAAGTGCCAACAGGTCATGCAATTGAAGTTCGTGTTTACGCTGAGAACCCAGTCAGAAATTTTGCTCCATCACCTGGTATCTTACATTATGTTGAATTTCCTGAGAATAGTGATAATAATGATTACAAGATTAGAGTTGATCATTGGATTGAAACAGGTGGTAAGGTTTCTCCTTATTTTGATCCATTGTTAGCTAAAGTTATGGTTTGGTCTCCACAAAGAACATCTACAAATTTGATTAAGGTATTAAAACAAATAAAAATTCAGGGTCCAGTCAACAACATTGAGTACTGTATTGCTATTCTTGAGAGTGAAAGCTTTAGTGAAGGATTAACACTTACCAATTTTTTGAGTGATTTTGAATTTAAACCAAAACTTATTGAATTTGAAGAAGCTGGTAGTTACACTACTGTTCAAGATCTTCCAGGTCGTCCAGAGGTTAGACATGGTGTTCCAAAATCTGGACCTGTTGATGATTTGTCTTTGCAACTTGCAAATATTATTGTTAACAATGATAAAAATACAGAAGGTTTGGAGTTTACTGTTAAAGGTCCTGTGATGAAATTTCATTCTGCTGCAATCATTGCCTTTACTGGTGCTAACTGTGATATTACACTTGATGATGTTTTAAAAGTTCCTATGTTTACTGAACTGTTTATTCCACAAGGATCTACTATTGAAGTTGGTGAATCACTTGGTATGTCTTCAAAATGTTATATGGCTGTTAAAAATGGGTTTCCAGGAGTTGCTATTTACTTAGGCTCAAAGAGTTGTACTCCAGCATTGCTTTTAGGTGGTCATCAAGGTCGTACAGTGTTGCCTGGTGATTGTCTTGAAATTGGTTTTGTTCCAGAAATTGAAGAATTTAGAACAGGTTATGCTTTACCTACTGGTCTGATTCCTAACTATGAAAAAGAAACTGCTGTTATTCGTATGCTTAGTGGTCCTCATGACACTCCTGATATTTCATCTGAGGAAGGATTGGAATCATTCTATTCTGAAACATATTCTGTGAACTTTAACTCCAACAGAGGTGCAATGAGATTAGATGGTCCATCACTTGAGCTGAGTAGATCACACGGTGGTGATGGTGGTGGTCATCCAACTAATATTCTTGAATATCCATATCCTTGTTGTGGTCTAAGTGCTGTTGGTTCTACCATGGTTTTGTTTGGTGTCGATGGTGGTACATTATCTGGGTTTATTTGTATTTCTGTTCCTTCACAAGTTGATTTCTGGAGATTTGGTCAAGCTTCAATCAATGGTGCTATTAAGTTTGAATTGATTTCTTATGATGATGCCATTAAGTTAATGAAATTGAGAGCTCAATTTTTAGAGATTGCATCACAAAGACCAACAGTTGTTGAATCTGACCTTTTTGAAAAATATGATGATTTACAAAACTATGAAAAGATCAATAAAAAGTTAGGAAGTTTTTTGTATCAACGTTCTGCTGGAAATGGATTGCCAAAAGTTTCTTTTAGACAAGCTGGTGAAAGTATGGTTATTATTGATTTCAGTATTGATGAATTTTCTTTGTTCTATAATGGTCGTCAATATGTTTTTCAAATGGAGATTGAAAAGCAATTAGGTGGATCATATAATTCTATTGAATGTGCAAGTGGTGCTATGGCTGTTACTTTTGATCCATTACAAGTCAATCGTAATGATTTATTGCAAAAGCTTATTGATATTGAGTCAAAGATTCCACCTGTTGAAAAGTTGAAAGTTCCATCTCGTATTTTTGAATTACCTGTTTGTTTTGATCATACTGCATTGAAGCATTGTATTGAAAGATATACTCATTCCCAAAGACCTCATGCACCTTATCTACCTGATAATGTTAAGTATTTGATGAGAGCAAATTGTATTGAAACTGTTGATGACTTTAAGAAGTATATTGTTGGTAAGCCAGAAGTTGTTGTTGCTGTTTCCTTTTTATGTGCCAATCCTCTTTTAGTTAATACTGATCCACGTTGCAGATTTTTGACATCAAAGTATAATCCAGCTCGTACATCAACTCCAGCAGGTGCTATTGGTTCTGGTTCAGTTTCTCAATCAATTTATTCAGTTGAATCTCCTGGTGGTTACATGATTTGGGGTATGACTTTACCAAACTGGTATTGGGATACCTTTTCAAGAATTCATAATGAGCCATGGCCATTGACCAATTTTGATCAAGTTATTTATCATGAAGTGGATGAAGCAGAATTGACCAGATTGAATACTCAAATGATGACAAAAAGACTAAAATATGAACCAAAAATAAGTGAATTTGATTTTGCAGAATACACTAATTTTGTTGAATCTATAAAAGAAGAATCTGAAGAATTACTGATTAGAAAGAGAGCAGCATTTAAAGAATTAGTTGATGAAGAAGAAAAAGATCAAGAAATTTGGAGAGATGAAATTGCTCTTGCTAAATCCAAGAAAGCTGATACTGGTAATTTATTATCTGATCCAAATGCAATTAAACTTATTGCAACAATGCCTGCTAATGTTTTCAAATTGAATTTTTCAAAGGATGAACATGTATCATTAAATGATGTTGTTGTGATTTTAGAAGCCATGAAGATGGAAATTCCTGTTAGAGTTTCTGGTAAGAAGTATGATAAAGATGCTAAATTTAAAATTTGTGAGCATGTTGTGGAAGAAGGGGATGTTGTTAAGCCGGGAGACTTGATTTCAATCTTAAGTTTGGTCACTTATTAATTTTTGTCTTTATCTTTTTCTACACATAACTATAACAATAATATAACTAAAAAATTTACCTATATTACAAAGTGATTTAATATAAAAATCATATATTTAATTTATTCATAATATATAGTGAATTAATATATAAGCCAATCCCAATTGAAAATCGTTACGCTTTTAGGGACAAATGACTATCAGTCAAATTCAATAAGGCAAGAATAAAAAGTAAAAGATAGAGTTACAAGTAAATGCGAATTTTGTAACCATAAATGAAAACAAAGTACAGATAATTATAGAACTACCATAAATGAATGTGTTAATAAAGTTTAATAATATATATAATATTAAATTATGATACTGTAGTATATGTCCCAAAACAATATATGCAGAACCAGAGAACCAACGTTCTAAATACGCGTAGCGTTTAACTCATCAATAGCTTTTCTGGAAGCCTTAATATTATCTAGAGCAGTTGGCATATCAGAATGTAAACATAACATGAATGGATTCTTACCGAAATTTAGAGGAACTTCTTGATTATCAAAGGATGAAATGACATCTTCATTACCTGCTTTAATGACATCATGATATATAATTTCTGGAGTTTTTGGTGTCCATTTACCTATTTTAACAAGTTTACCTTCAACACTCCAATCAATATCAACGTAAAGTTCTTGAATTAAATCGACACCCATTTCTTTTGCGATTCTTTCATATGTCTTATTTTTAGCTCCAATCACAGGGACATTAAAAACTTTAGCAGCTCTTAAAACAGCTTTCATGACTTCAATATCTCTTTCAACATAAAAATATAATTCACCATGAGGTTTAATATGATTTAAAGGCATACCTTCAGCATCTAAGAATGCTTTCAATGCACCAGTTTGGTATAGCACCATATTATAAATTTCTTCAGGAGGAATTGCCCATTGTCTTCTTCCAAAACCCATTCTATCAGGTAATCCTGGATGTGAACCAACTTTAACATTATTTTCTTTAGCTAATTTAACCATTTGTTTCATTATATTGAAATCACCTGCATGGAATCCACAAGCAACATTTGCAACGTCAATAAGTGGCATAATTTCTTCATCTGGTCCCATTTTATATTTACCAAAACCTTCTCCCATGTCACAAACAATTTCATATTTGTCCATGTAACTTGAATTAATATCAGCAGAACCTGATAATTCTGAGTCAATTTGAATAATTGTCATTGATTTGATATTAAATTAAGATATGAATGTGTATTTAATAAAATCTTAAATAAAAAAATATAAGAAAAGAAGGGAAAAGGACTAAACTTTGTATTTAACAAAATTTACTTTAGGGTAATATCATTTCAACAATCATTTGCGTTCTCTTAAATTGATTATTAATTATTAAAATATTAGAGGGTACAAAGATAACAGTCTAAATGTCATTAGCCACTCTTTCGTATCATACTCGCCACAACATGCGCCATTCCAAAAACAAAAACCCCTCTCATATCAGGAAAACCTTAATCAATTAAACGACTTTTTCAACAGCTGTCACCAGCTTGGCTGCCAACAGATTAGTGGCGCATTATATCTATTATAATGCTTATCGTTTAGACATAAACTTTTTGAAGGGTAACAAGTAGCCCATGAATGATAAGTTTATTAATAAAGTTCTAAAAAACTAAAAAATATATAAAATACTTATGTTTGCTACATATAATAATATTATCAACTAGCCACGTTCTTTTGGCATGGCGCAAAATTTTGCGCACGTAAAGTTGCTCAAAGTGTAGCCGCTTATTTCCTAATTTGGCTGAATATTGCACGATAACTGTCCTCATCAGCATTTCTTAGTACTTTTTAAAAGATTGTTCCACTTATATTGAGTATTTTAATGAGATATAATACTACTTATATTATCAAGATTTGAGAAAATTATCGAATGTTATAACACATACATATCAAAAGATTTATTCAAGGAAAGGATCAAATGTATAAAATCTTGAAGTATTTTTTATTATGGATATATTATACATAATTATTAGTTACATACTTTGTAGGAAACCATGATATCTTAAACAATATTGACCATCTAATATGACTTCAAATATTAGGCACTAAACTTAATCAAGATTCTCAAAATTCTATTAAATTATTATATTAAATTAATTTGACGATTCAAGCTCATCATATCATTTTTATTTATATAATTAATCAAAATTGTTATTAGATACTAAAAATTTCTCTTAAAAATATGTAAAAAAAGTATAGCTTTTGATTAAATTTAAATTTAGATTATTCATTATCATATTCTATAAAATCAAACGTGATTATTAGAACAATTTTCTGTATTGATAAGTAAAAGCAATTCAAAACAACAAAATATTTCACAGTATATGTGTCAATATAAACTTCAAATCAGCTTCTTATCATGTTATAAAATATAATTTTTTATTATCTCTTATTTAAAGCTTTTATAATTTGAGGCGTCATGCCATACGCCATAAGGCTGGTGTTGAATACCTTTTTTTTGTGTACAAAATTTAATTTTTCTCCTATTTTTCCTTTATCTTAACCAGTGAGGTTTTAATATGATTTTGATTTCATGACCCGCTAAGATTTGATTAAATCAAAATTTACCTTCATTAAGATTATCAAATTGGTCAACCCTTTTGGCGGTAAATTCTTTTTCTTTACTCATAAACTTCTATAAGTTGGTTGATGTAGATTATTAGTTATTTGTATTCTTTATCCAGTAAATCCTAATTATATACTATCTTCTTTTATTTAAAAAATAAAACAAACATTTGAATCAAATTTGAGATGTATAATGGAAATCCAAAAAGACAGAAGTGAACATTTTATTACAGACACTGATATCTAATAATCAATGTAACTGTAAATAGTGGCGTTAAAATCTGATTTAATAACCACAATAAGTTTTCAAAAATAGACACTAGTTAGTTATAATAATTTGAATTCACTTCAAGTTCTTGATTCCAAAGGATTCAGCTCATTTGGTTCTTTATATGGGTCTCCGCTAAGAAACCAAGATGAAAATAATATTATTCTTTTGTAATTCATTTTCACAATTAGTGATTAATGAAGATATTGAAAAATATAATATAGCAATGACTCGATCTCTCAAGAGATAACTTCATAAAATTTGATAACAATTTGATATGGTATAACATATCTGCTAATAATAATAAATTGAGAAATTTTTGATTTCATGATAGCAATAACTTATGAGGCGGAAGTGTTTGTTCCAATTTTTTCAATTCCATGATAAGTTCACTCATTGTATGATGTTTATCATTACACTTTGTACAAAATGGCATATTATCAGTAATATTAAAAGGATCTTTTTGTTCATCTTTTTGCTTTTGTTTACTATTTTGATTACTGCTACCATTCATAGTATCATTCTCTTTATTTAAACAAATATTTGATGTATTTAAAGAATGTGTAGCTTGTTCTTTATGCTTATAAGATGCATTTTCACGTTCACTTGAGCCATATCTATATTCATTTATTTCAAAAAAATGTAATGGATCAACAAATTCTTTATAGTTATCAATAGTAAGAATTAATTTCTCTGAATTTTTGTATAGAAATAAGGCAAGATCACAAGGATTTTTCTTACTTGGAATCCAACCTCTTGTAAAAATTTCACTGGATAAAGTACTACAGAAGTTCATAATCATGTCAACAATATCAATATCATCGTCAAAATTTGAAAAAATATTAAGCCTTCTCTTAATATCAAATTTATAAATTGGAAAGGATTGAATAAAATAATCTAACTTTAATAAAAAGTCATTGAAAATCTTTTCTTTTTCATTTAATTTAGAACCACCCATAATCATTGAACCGTTTGATAAATTAAATCTATCATATTCATCTGTGATAGTTTGACGTTTAATACCATAATGAACGCTCATTACCCTAAGTAAACTTAATGGTGGATCTGAAATATCTTTTTCAAATACAGGTTTACTAAAAATATAACCCAAAAGATGAAGAGGAACGTACTTTGCATAAATGATATTTTTCACTGTTTTGCATCCAATAACATCATAAATTCCTGATAAACCTATATCATTATCTTTAATTCCTTGAAATTTTACTTTAAAAGCTTGAATTAATTTTAGTGATAACAAAACATGCCAAAAGGAATTTGTTAAATATTGAAAGAAGGTTGGGATGAGATATTCTTCAAATGTAGGTGACTCAAATAATGAAGTAAAATTACATTGATCAGTTGAAGTAATATATAACCGTGAATTATTTGAGAAAGCAATATTGAACAATTCGGAGTATCCACTGGCTGAAATAATATCATTTATTGTTGCAGACACATGGCGCCACCATGACTCAGGACTTTTCACATCTTTATTTTGATCAAAAGTCATTATCTTATCATTCCATCTACATTTTTTAACGAGCTTTTGTAAATTTTCACGATGGGTATGAAGTATATTTTTCTGCCTATCATCCATAAATTCTTCCTGATATTCAGCAGGCAGGTGACGAGTATAAAAATTAGCCAGCATCTCACAGGAAATGAGTGTATGGTAATATATACTGAAGAATTATCTCCTAACTCATATAAGACTCTCTTATAAATTTAAAGATTTAAAATATGAAATTTTTAGTCTTTTTTGAGTCGATCGACGTGAAACAAACGCGTGGTCGATCGACGCGTACAACAAGAAAAACATTTTAAAACGCGTCAATTTGTTGTTGTTAAATAAATTTTGGAATGATTAAGTATTGAAATCTTTTAAGTTTCATTACAGTTTCATTGTTTCTTAGTAAAATAATAAGTTTTTATAAGATATGGGTTTAACTGATAAAGAAAGAAGTCTTTTATTTAGAAATTATATCAGGAAGGATCCTGCTCCTGCAAGAACTTTAAGAGTAGTTACATGTCCCGGTGATAAAGATTCTGTATTTTATAGGTTATTTGGTGAAGATGCTGCTATAGCTTCTCAATATATTTTCAGTTCATCATCAAGTGTTAAATCAACTGATCCAATCCCAGATCCAACAAATTTGGATAGGAAAGTTACTATTAATTATATTGATTTAACACCTTTAAGATTATCAAAATTTTTAAAGGAATATGTTTTAACAAAAGGTTTTAAAGTTGAAGTTTTTGATAGAAGTTGGAATTTATTATTTACTGGTTCTCCAGGAAATGTTGAAAATATTCAAGATTTACTTGATGTTAATAATTCAGAAGAATCTTCAACTGATTTAGCAACGACATCTGTTATTTGTTCATTAAAATTAATTTCTACACCTTCTGAAGGGAAAAAAATTGGAATGGCATTTTATGATCCTGTTTCAAAATCAATTGGTTTAGCAGAATATAACGAACTTGAAAACCATTCAGTTACTGAATCAATTATTAATCAAATCGGTATAATTGAATTTATCCATCCTGAAATATCTGAAAATAATAAAGATTATAATGATTTTAAAAGATTTGAAACAAAATTTAAAGATATGGTAACATTTTCTTCAATAAAATCATCAGATTTTTCTGCACAATATATTGATCAAAGTATGATCACATTATCAGGCGATCAACATATTTTAGCAACATCTGAATTATCATCATTATCAGTTGCTTTATCATGTTCAAATGCATTGATTAATTATTTAAATTTACTTGGCCAATCTGATGTTGGTGAATATAGTATCTATAAATATGATCCTGATGAATTTATGAAATTAGATACAGCTGCAGTTTATGCATTAAATTTATTCCCAATTGGAGGATCAGGTGGACTTGGAATTGGTTTATCAAATTCAGAATCAAAATTTACTTCACTTTTTGGATTACTTAATTATTGTAAAAGTGCTGGTGGTTCAAGATTATTAAGTCAATGGATTAAACAACCATTAGTTGATAAAAAAGAAATTATGAAAAGGCAAATTATTGTTGAATGGTTTGTTGAACATGCAATGACCCTTGGTGCTTTACAAAAAGAGTTTTTAAATAATATTCCTGATATATATAGATTATTAAAAAGGATTAATTCTAATAAAAAATCACAAGGGTTAGATGAAATGGTTAGATTATATCAATTTGTAAATACATTAGATGATGGTTTAAAAATTTTAATTGATGGAATTGAAATGAATAATTCAGAGTCAAATTCAGTTTCAAATGATGAAGAAATGAATCCTTCTAATTTAATTAAAAATTGGTGGATATTTAAATTGAAAGAATGTAGAGAATCTTTAAATAAATTTATTGAATTAATTGAATCAACTGTTGATGTTGATAGCTTAGAAAATGCAACATCTGTTGCTTTTGCTGGTATGATTCAACTAAATCCTGAATATGATCCAATTTTACAACAACTTAAAAGTGAACTATCAGAAGTTATGGATCGAATGACAAATGAATATGATGATTCTGCTAATAAATTAGGTGCTGAAATGGGTAAGCAATTAAAACTTGAAAATGTTGATAGAGATGGTTGGATGATGCGTTTAACATCTTCAAGTATTAAATTACTGAAAGGAAAATCTGGATTTATTCAAGGAAAACAACTTAAATCTGGTTTATTTATTACAACTACTACATTATCTCAATTGAATAATGAATGGAGTCAATTAAATAAAAAATATTCAAATCAACAACGTAAACTTGTTGAACAAGTAATTGAAATTGGTCAAACATATAATCCAATATTTTTTAAATTATCAGAAATTTTATCATCTTTAGATGTAATTGTTTCATTTGCTCATGCTGCAACTGAATCAAAAGGTGATATTTATACAAGGCCTTCAATAATTCATGGTATTGATGAAGAAATGAGAACAATTGATATTAAAGATGCTAGACATCCATGTCTTGAACATTTAAGTAATGAATCATTTGTTCCTAATGATTATTCATTTATTGTTAAAGAAAAAGAATTTGGTATTATAACTGGTCCAAATATGGGAGGTAAATCTACTTATATAAGAACAATTGGTGTTATTTGTTTAATGAATCAAATTGGTAGTTTATTACCATGTTCATCAAATTCTGAAATTGTAATTGTTGATGCAATTTTAGCAAGGGTTGGTGCATCAGATTCTCAATTGAAAGGTGTTTCAACTTTTATGGCTGAAATGTTAGAAATGTCAACAATTTTAAAGGCAAGTACAAAAAATAGTTTAATTATTGTTGATGAATTAGGTAGAGGTACAAGTACATATGATGGATTTGGATTAGCTTGGGCAATTAGTGTTTATATTGCAACAAATATTCATGCATTTACATTATTCGCAACTCATTTCCATGAAATTACAAAACTAGCTGAACATCATGAAAATATTATCAATTTACATGTTGTTTCAGAAATTGAAAATAATGATAATGATGATGATGATAATAATAATTTACAAAGGGAAACTGAAGATAAGATTAATCTTCTTTATAAAGTTGAACCAGGAATTAGTGATAAATCATTTGGTATTAATGTTGCAGAACTTGTTAAATTCCCATCAAAAATTATTAATCAAGCAAAGAGAAAATCAAAAGAATTAGATGATGAAAAAGATGATAATAATTTAAGTAATAAATTAACTAAATTTTCAAAGGATGAAGTTGAACAAGCAAATATTTTACTTAGAAATTTATTAAAAAAATGGAAACAAAATGTTTCAGCTAAAGGAGGAATAAAAGATTTATCTAGTGCTGAAATTAAAAATGAATTAAAACTTTTAGTTAGTAATGAATATAAAGAACAAATTGAAAGAAGTGGTATCCTAAGCGAGATGTTGACCCTTTAAATAAAATTGTGTTATTTTTGTATATGGATGATTATAATTAAGAATTATCACATGAATCGGATTTAAATTTGCAGTCTTTTTTAAAGACATATCTTATTTTAAATAAAATCAATTAAAATATATAACAATTAACAAAATTCAAATAATTAACAAAAACCTTAATTTAAAATGACCTGAATTAAAAATAAATCCAAATGATTACATAAGCATTATCCATGATCACTGGTATCATGATAACGATTGTTCCATGCTTACAAAGAACCCATCAAAAGTTCAACCATAATATATATAACAAAGAAAGGAGAAGAAAAAACAAAAAGGAATGAAAATAAAGTGAAATAAGACATAAAAAAAGAAAAGAAAACAAAACACACTCTTGAAAAGAAAGGAATAATAACAAAAAGAAAAAAAAATCATAAAAGGAGAAACAAAATAAAATAAAATAAAACAAATGAAAATAAAATGATAATAATGAAAATAAAATGATAATAAAATAGAGTAAAAAAAAAGGAAAATAGAGAGATGAAAGTTTCAGGAAAACGTATTAAAGAATGAGAAATAAGAAAAGAACATGAGAATAAATGTAATATTTCGAAAGATGAAATAACAACAACAAATGATACAATAGATGAATTATATTTCTCTTTCTTATTATTCTTATTTCATTTGTTGTTCAATTATTTTCTAACAACTGATTTATTTAACTTCAATTTCTTTTTTCGGTTAAAAGTTATTCTTTATTTAATTTTTACTTTTTGTTTATTTCTCTTTACTTATTTCTCAATATTCATTTGAAATATTTCAATGCTCTAAAATGTAATGAAAAGAATGATGTACATTTCTTTATGTTTTTATATTTATTTTTATATTTATTTTACCTTTTTATTGATTTTTTTTATTTAAGTTGTTTAATTTGGTTTTGGTTTTTTTTAAATTGAATCAAAATTTTTAATTTTTAGTTTGTTTAAAAATTTTTATATAATATTTTAAAATGTTATTATTTTACTTTGGAAATATTTCATTTAGTTGGTTTTTTTTTATTCTTTTGCTGTTGTGCTGAAGTTACTTGATTTGGATATGGATATTTCTTTTTTTCTGCAGGTTTTAAAATTTGGAATGAACATAATAAACTTTCATCAACACTCATCATTGCACCAGCATTATCGAATTCACCACAATAATTTGGAGCAGAAAAGATAGTAACTAATTGTCTTTTACTAAAAAATTCATAACCATCTTCAACAACTTGATGAGCTCTACAAATTAAATCCATGTCATGCTTTTGTAAAAATCTTGAAACGACATCAGGACCAAAAGTAAATGAAACACCTCTATCATTTTCACTCCAACCTGTTATATCTTTATCAGGATCTGACCAAAGAAGGTCACATAATAAACCAACATCAGGAATATCAGTTGGTCTCATAACTCTTCTAATTTGTTCCATTGTATTTAAATCTGGAGAAAGACCACCATGCATTGTAAAGATCTTTTCATCAATAATTGCAGCAATTGGTAAACAATTAAAACAATCAGTAAAAGTTTTCCATAATTTAATATTATAACGTCTTTTACATTCATCATAAAAACCATAAATTCTATTAATTGATGCACATTCATGATTACCTCTTAAAATAAAAAAATTTTCTGGATATTTAATCTTATAAGCAAGTAAAAGGCAAATAGTTTCAAGTGATTGTTTACCTCTATCAACATAATCACCTAAAAATAAATAATTTGCTTCAGGTGGGAATGCACCATATTCGAACAATCGAAGTAAATCATAATATTGACCATGAATATCACCACAAATTTTAATTGGAGCTTCTAATTCTAATAAAATTGGTTGTTGAATAAAGATTTCTCTTGCTTTTGTACAAAGGTACTTGATTTCATGTTCTGCAAGTTGCACCTGTTTACCAGGCCGGGATCCACGGACATCGAGCAGTCTGTCGATGATAGAGTCAACGTCGGCCTCTTGAGTGTCTGCCATTTATATTAATTAAATGTGTTTGTTTAGTTCGTGTCGTTATTGAATGTGGTGGCGAGGGAAAGGAGGCAAAAAATGAGAAGACGAAAAAGTTGTGAGAAAATTAAAATTAAAATTGAAAAACAAAAAAACACAAAAAAAAAAAAGCAGCGACCGACGCGGTCGATTTTATAAAAGTTTTTAATCCGTACACCAATAAACAAAATGTTGAATTTGGAAAATGTTCAAAATTTTTTCATCTTCTCATTTTTCAATATGAGAGAGAGAAAGGATTCATAGTATAAAGTACAATTTGAATACTCAATATGTTATCTACACAGAGATATTTACTCAATGGAATTGCTTTAAAGAGTTTCAAACGTAATTTAATTACATCATCCAATTTATCATTTGAAAATTCAAATAAAAATGAACAAGATAATAATAATAATAATAATATTAATGATGGTAATGATAATAATAATCTTAATATTCAATTACCAATTGTTGAAAGAATTGATACATTTTCTTTAAAAGGTTCTGGTATCCCGGGACTCTTTTCACAAGATTCATTAAATGATTTATGGTTTAATCAATTAAAAAGTAAGAAAGAAGACCTTCAATTTGCTATTCCTCAATCAACTTTATTAGAATATTCTGATATTTTTAATGGTTCATTCTCTGATTCTGATTTACCTGTTAAAACTTCAAATAAAGTTATTAATCAATATTATAAATTACTTCAAATATCATCAAAAAATCATAATGATTCATTAATTTTTAATTCTTCTTCAAATATTTATAATTTATATTGGTTTTTCACTTCTTTAAAAGGGAATCCATTAAATAAAATTTTAAAACCAAAAAGATCTTCATTACTTGAAACTCCATCATTAAAAACTTCTTCAATTCCTGGTATTAGTAAAGAATTTAATGAAAATATTATTAAATCATTTGGTTCATGGGAAGAATTTCAAACATTATTTTTATCATCAGCAAGATCAATTAAAGGAAATGGTTTTACTTGGCTTGTTTATAGAAGAGTTCCAACAAATTCAAAATCTGGATCAAAATCAAATTCTGTTAATTTTGATAATAATGCTCATTTTGCTATAATTAATACTTATAATAATGGTACACCAACAGAATTAACAAGTGGTCAAATTACTGATCATAAAAATTATAATAAAAGGAAAGAAGAATTTAAAAGTTCAAATTCAATTTCAACTGATACAAAAATTTTAACTATTGAAGAAGCTCAAGAAATTGAACCTTTTAAATTCATTTCAATGCCTTTATTTTCAATAGGTTCAAATCCTTCATTTTATTTAAGAGATTATGGTGTATTCGGTAAAGATCTTTACCTTGAAAATTCTTGGAATTGTATTGATTGGGAAGTGGTGGAAAATCATTATCAATTTACTAAAAATTAAAGCCTTTCACCCTTTTCACAAAAATTTTTAACTAAATTCTAATACTTTTTTTTTTAAACATTTGTGTATACATGTAAATAATTAAATTAATCAACAACCTATATTTTATATAATAGTCATCTCTAAATTTATATTACTTTAACAAAAAAAACAATAAAATAAAATACAACATTTCTTCCTTTTATTTTCTCTCTCAAAATTTTTGAGTGTCTTCAATTCGTGAAAAAAAAGGAAAAAAAAAATTTATCATTCCAGACGAAATATTTATTAATCTTTACTTCATCTAACAAAAAGAGTCAAATTTTTATATTTTAATCATTTATGAAGAATTTAAGAATTTT
Source organism: Martiniozyma abietophila (assembly GCA_030564585.1). NCBI lineage: Eukaryota > Fungi > Ascomycota > Pichiomycetes > Pichiales > Pichiaceae > Martiniozyma > Martiniozyma abietophila. The sequence goes on from JAJLVG010000003.1 coordinate 37,005, forward strand.
AAACAAAGGAAGAATTGTTCCTGACTCTTTTACATACCCAGATTTACCTTTAATATCATCTTATTTTGATGTTGTAACTGATTCTATTTCATTAGTTTTGGGTTCATCAGAATCTCAATTATTAGAAGTTCACCACTTTTTAAAAAATGGTAAAACTATTGTATTAGCTTCTATCCCATTTATTGAAAATGATGAATTACTTTCTTTTGCTCATTTTTCAGATTCTTCTCAACTTATTTTCGTCTTTTCAAAAGGTGATATAATTTTAGCTACATATGATTCAGCTCATCCTGATCCTGATTCAACAATAATTGAAATTGTTGGTAGTATTGATATCGGTATAAAAACAGCTGAATGGTCCCTTGATGATGAATCACTTGTAATTATAACAAATGAAAATAATTTAATATTATTTTCAAGATTATTAGAACCAATATTAGAAAAATTTATTGATCCAAAAGATATTATAATTAATAGACAAGTTTCTGTTGGTTGGGGTTCAGAAAAGACTCAATTCAAAGGTAGAGGTGCTAAACAATTAGAAAGAGAAAGAATCGCATTGAAAAATTCTGGAATGAATATTGATTCTGATAATGCAATTCTTAGTGATCCAACAATTAAAGAATTACAATTTGGTCAAATTTCAAAATTTGATTCATTAAAATCTATTATTTCTTGGAGAGCTGATTGTACATGTTTTGCTATTTCAATGATTGAAGAACTTGAATTTAATCATCAAAGAAGAGTTATTAGAGTTTATTCAAGAGAAGGTGAACTAATTTCTTGCTCTGAAGCTGTCGATGGTCATGAAGATACATTATCTTGGAAACCTCAAGGTTCAAGAATAGCATCTACTCAAAGAAGATTTGAACCTGAAATTAATGAAGAAGTCCTTGATATTATATTTTTTGAAAAGAATGGTCTTCGTCGTGGAGAATTTACATCTCGTTTACCATTAAATTCTAAAATTAAAAATATTAACTGGTCTTCAAACTCAGAAATTCTTGCTTTACAATTAGATAATTCTGTTCAAATATGGACAACAAAAAATTATCATTGGTATCTTAAACAAGAAATTTATTTATCAACAAAAGAACCAATTGATTTCATGAAATTCCATCCTGAAAAGCCTTTAAAGATTATGATTGGCTCTTCAACAGGTGTTGAAATCATTGATATGACTTATGCTATGACAAATGGTCCATCTGTTGCACCATTAGATATTGGTATGACTCTTGTTGCTGATGGTACAACATGTATGATGACTCCATTTTCAATAGCTAATGTACCACCTCCAATTTCTTATAGAGAAGTTGATGTTGATGAACCAATTAAAGATATGGCAGTTTCTAAAGATAATACAATTTTTGGAATATTAACTGCAAATGACGTTTTTTTTACAAAATTTGATGATGTGAATGGTAATATGAAAACACCAAAAGTCATTTCTAAATTAAATATTGTAGAATTTGCAGAAGGTGGATTAGGTGAATTGAGACAAATAGCTTTGGTTAATACACATGTTGCATACGTTTTATTTGATATGAATAATCAATCATTGATTGTTGAAATTGATATTACAGATCTGAAAACTCCTGAAGTTAAAAATCTTATAAAAATTACTCCTTTCAAAATTGTGTCATTACAAGCAAACTCCACATTTGACTACCTTACTTATGAAACAATTGACGGATCCGTTTATTCGCTTCAACAAGGTGCAAATGATGGTACTCTAATTAATAAATTTCCAGAATTATGTAACATATATTCAGTTTGTGAGATTGAAGATGAAGATTTCGGATCAAAATCAACTCAATTCGGTCTTACTGCAAATGGGAAATTATTTGTTAACGATAAATGGATTTCTTCAGGTGTTACATCAATGTTAATCACTGATTCATATCTCTTATATACAACTGCTAGACAACAATTGAAATTCCTTCACCTTATGAACAATCCTTCATTATTTGATTCAACTGATCTTACCAATGACATAGCTGCTCAAGATGATATTCATGATGAACGTGTTCGTATGATTGAACGTGGTTCTTTATTAGTCAATTCTATGCCTTCTAAGTCTGCTGTTGTTTTACAAGCTCCACGTGGTAACTTAGAAACATTTTATCCTCGTATAATGGTTTTAAGTGATGTTCGTAAAGCAATTGGTGAAAAAAAATATTTAAGTGCTTTCAAATCATGTAGAAGTCATAGAATTTCATTAGATATATTGTATGATTATGATCCTGAATTATTTTTGTGTAATGTTGAAAATTTCATTTCTCAATTAGATCGTGTTGAATATATTGATTTATTTTTATCATGTCTTCTTGAAGAAGATGTTACTGAAACCAAGTATAAAGAAACTAAAAAATGTCTTAAAAGTGATATAATAGGTATTATCAGTGGTATGGAAAAAATGAAAATTGAACAAGAAAAGAAGCAAAAAGGAGAGCAAAAGATTCGTAAAATTTGTGATGCTTTACTTGAAGTTTTAAACACTGAAAAGTATAAATCAAAATATCTTCAATCCATTATCACTGCATATGCGTGTCAAAAACCACCAAGAGCTGACGAGGCCCTCGAATTAATAAGTTCGTTTACTGATGATACAGAAATTGAAAAATCAGTTCAGCATCTTTGCTTTCTTCTTGATGTGAATCAACTTTATCGTCAAGCATTAGGAATTTATGATATTTCTCTTGCACTTGTGGTTGCACAACAAAGTCAGATGGATCCAAAGGAATATTTACCATTTTTACAAAGATTGTATGAACAAACAGAATTAAGAAAGAGAGTAATGATTGACACATTTTTGAAGAAATATTCAAAGGCACTTGATTCTTTAATTAATATTCCAGAATCAGAAAAGTCCGACATTAATAATGAAATTGTTGATTTTATAATTGATCATGAATTATACAAACATGCATTGACATTATATCGTTATGATCAAGAGAAATTTGACGGAGTTCTTAAAAATTATGCCAATTATTTGCATGATAAACAAGAATATGTTGATGCTGCTTTAGCTTATGAAAAACTTGGAATGTCAGAAGATGCTTTGGAAGATTTTATATTAGGTAAGAAATGGCGTGAAGCTATTGCAATTGCTTTAAAACCTGAAATGAAGGATAAATTAAAAGAAACTTGCGAACAACTTGTTTCTAATTTATCATACACCCATGATTATTCCTCAGCAGCTTATATATCATTCAAATATTTGGACAATATTAGTGAAGCCTTAGAGCTTTATGGGAAAGATTTTCAATTTTCTGCTGCTATTGAATTATGTATGTTAGAAAACAAGCCAGAACTAATTGAGAAAGTTATTGATCCATCAATTGGTGAAGGGTTCGGTATTGTTGCTGAGCTTCTTGCTGATTGTAAAGGTCAAATTGATTCACAATTAAGAAGACTAAGAGAATTAAGAACTAAGAAACTAGAAGATCCATTTGCATTTTATGGTGAAGATGCTGATAATGGTGATGTTCTTGATAACGTTTCCATTGCCGCATCAGAAACATCCACCAAAGAATCATTCTTCACTAGGTATACAGGAAAAACTGCTGGTACTGCAAAAACCGGTGCATCCAGAAGAACAGCAAAGAACAAGAAAAGGCAAGAAAGAAAGAAAGCTAGAGGTAAAAAGGGTACAATTTATGAAGAAGAATATTTGATTCGTTCAGTTGGAAGATTGGTGGAAAGATTAGAAAACACCGAACCAGAAGCAATCCGTCTAATCGAAGTATTAATTAGAAGAAATAAGACAGAACAGGCATATCAAATTCAACATACATTTGTTGATGTTTTAGACCTTTTGAAATCCAATGCTGAAGAGATTTATCATATGGATGAAAAAGATCGGGAAAGAGTTGATGATCGTGGTGAAATTTACTACCTTGATGAAATTCCTGTTCCTAAAATCAGGGAATTTCCAACAAAAAATATTTTAGATTATTAGCCAATTTTTTCTTGACTACAGGACATTATTACATCTGTATCACATTATATTAGGAGTTATAGAGGATGAAAAGTAATTTTATAAAATTTCAAACATGTTTTTGTGTATTACGTAAGTAAAAATAATATTTCGGATTGTTTGTTCGTTGTTTCTTTTTCGAAGATCACAACTTAACAGAAGTGTTCGTTCAAACCCTTGTTAACGAAGTTAATTCACACCATAAACCACAAATGGTTGCTGCCAATGGTTTGAAATTTGCTCAAACTAATGAAGGATACGTTTTTGCTCAAGAAACATTGGGCGAAAAGTCTTTATCGTCTGCTCTTTTAGCTACTCCAACAGGTAATATAAGCGTTGTGGATATTGAAAAGCAAACTTTTCAAACCGGTTACAAATCTATTTATGGTTTACTTGGTTTCATCCACTTATATTCAAGTCATTATGCATTGATAATTGACAAAATATCACCAGTGGGTTGTATCTATGCCGACAAAGAAATTTGTCAAGTTGATAATGTTTCCCTTTTACCACTTGATCCAAAAAAGAAACCAGATGAAGCTGAGCAAAAGTATATTGAAATCGTGGAAGAGCAATTGAAGAGTGCAACTTTGTACTTTTCTTATCATTATGATTTAACCAATCCATTTGGTAAACAGTATGACGAAGATAGTGATTTTGAATTTATGTGGAACCATTTCGTTTCTGAAAAATTAATTACTTTAAGCAATTTGAATCCATTTGTTTCTAATTTCATTTTACCAACTATCTATGGTTATGCTAAATTTATGAGAACTTCAATCGATTCTAAACCAATCACATTTGGTCTTATCACTAGAAGATCGAGATTTAGAGCCGGTACTAGATATTTTAGAAGAGGTATTGATCAAGATGGTCATGTTGCCAATTTCAACGAAACAGAACAATTTTTAGTTGTTCATGATTCTGAAGGTGAAGATAAAGTTTTCAGTTATTTACAAACTAGAGGTTCCGTTCCTGTTTATTGGGCAGAAATGAATTGTTTGACATATAAACCAAAACTTTTGTTAGGGCCTACTGATTACTTAGCAACTAGAAAACATTTTGATCGCTCGATTACTAAGTATGGTACTCATTATTTAGTTAACTTAGTCAATCAATCAGGTTATGAAATGCCTGTCAAATTGGCTTATGAAAATGCTGTCAATGCATTAAATGATACTAATATTAAGTATACTTATTTTGATTTTCATCATGAATGTAGAAAAATGAGATGGGATAGAGTTAAATTATTACTTGAGCATTTAACTGAAATTGGTCTTTCTCAAAATGATTATTCTCTATATACAATTGGTAAAACATTTGTTGCTGAAAAGGTTCAAGGTCATACTGTTAGAACAAATTGTATGGATTGTTTAGATAGAACAAATGTTGTGCAATCAATGCTTGGTAGATGGTACTTACAGAAGCAATTAATTGATGCTAATATTATAGACGGGCGTAAAAATTGGGAAGAGGTTGACCCAGCTTTCAATTTTGTGTTTCAAAACTTTTGGGCGGACAATGCTGACCATGTTTCAAAGTCATACTCTGGTACTGGTGCTTTGAAAACTGATTACACACGTACTGGTAAAAGAACTAAATCAGGTGCTTTATCTGATTTAGTTAACTCTATTACAAGATATATTAAAAACAATTATCTTGACGGATCAAGACAAGATGGTTATGATTTATTTTTAGGTAATGCTCTTCCGTACGAAATTACATCATCTCCTTTCAAGGATGAAAGACCTAAATTGTACCAATATGCCCCTTATTTATTTTTTGTCAGTTTAACTCTGATGATTGCAACTTTGATATATCCAAATGGATCATTAATTGATCGTAAAAATCTTATTATCTTATCTATCTATGCTTGCATGAGTGGAAGCTGCGGCTATTTTATGTTTACAAACGGTGTTCAGTTTGTCAATTGGCCTTCTTTGATGAAACTTGACTTTTTAGAAAAGGAAGAAAAGGTTGAAGACGGTAAAGTTGAAGGTTATTTATTCAAGAAGGCTGCTAACTTCAATTTGTTTTCTGGTTCTACCAAGAAGGAATGAATTTAAAGTCTTTATATACCACATATGTTTAAGTATCGAATAAACAGACACTACTTGTTTTTGAATAATGTAATTTTACACAATAATAAGAATTGAGCCATATAAAAATGGCTGTGCTGTGTAACGCTTTTTCTATAAAATAATGAAAATTATAAAAAAAATGACTCCTTCTTCCATACGGAGATGAGTAAGAATATAACAATAATACTACAATAATGTCTATTGACAGAGAAGAACCAAACTACTTTGGTGCCGGTCCAGCACTTCTTCCAACTACTGTTCTTCAACAAGCAGCACGTGATCTTATTAATTATCAAAATATCGGTATTGGTGCAGGTGAAATTTCACATCGTTCTGTTCCTGGTGTTGGAATCATTGACTCAACTAAAGATAACTTAACAAAGTTATTAAACATTCCTGATACTCATGAAGTCTTTTTCCTTCAAGGTGGTGGTACTACCGGTTTTTCGTCTGTTGCTTATAATTTAACTGCTGCCTTTGTTAAAAAGACTGGTAAAGTTGGTAGACCTGGTTATGTTATTGATGGAACTTGGTCAAAGAAATCATATGAAGAGTGTGAAAGATTAGGCTTTGAACCAATTGCATTGCTTAATTCTAAAGAAGTTGATGGTTCTTTTGGAACAATTCCATCTGTTGATAAATGGAATATTCCTGAAGATTTATCATCACTTTCATATGTTTACTATTGTGATAATGAAACGGTGAATGGTGTCGAATTTAGAGAATTTCCTTTTGAAAAATTCCCTGGTGTTGAAATTGTTGCTGATTTATCTTCTAACTTTTTATCAAAACCTGTCGATGTTAGTAAATTTGGTTTGATTTTTGCTGGTGCTCAAAAGAATGTTGGTGTTGCTGGTATTTCTATATATATCATTAAAAAGACACTTTTAGAGCAAGCTAGTGCAACTGAATTGAAGAAATTAGGTTTAGGGGTGTGTCCAATTGCTTTTGATTTTCCAACTGTTGTTAAAAATAATTCAGCATATAATACAATTCCTACTTTTACTGTTCTTATTGTTGATTTAGTTTTGAAAAATCTTATTACAAAGGGTGGTTTGAAGGTTCAAGAAGAAGAAAATATTAAAAAGGCTGATATTTTGTATACAACATTAAACAAATATCCAAATCTTTTTAATCTTCCTGTTGAAAAGTCAGCAAGATCGAGAATGAATGTTGTGTTTACAATTAAAGATAGTAGCTTAGATAAGACTTTTATTACTGAAGCTGAAAAGAACAAATTGACTGGTTTGAAAGGTCATAGATCTGTGGGTGGTATGAGAGCATCACTTTATAATGCAGTTTCTCTCAAATCAACAGAAACTTTATGTCAATTTATTGAAAAGTTTGCCCAAGAGCATCAATAAATTCATTATTTTCCTTCTTTTGATGATACAATTTTTTTAGCTTGTTTTCAATTTTTTTTTATCATTCACTTTATAAGTTAAGCATTAAATATATATTTTATAATCTCATTCATTCATAATCACCAGAGGAAATGGTACCTGGAAGAAAATATGATATCTTGCAAAGTGACTCTTCATCAGTTTCACCAACAAATACACAACCTTTATCATGGACGAGTAATTGAATGTAACCAATTAAATCAATCAATTTAGTTCCGATATTCCACCATTTTGGTTTAACACTTAAATATAAATCTTGAATCATATCAACATCAGTATTTTCTTGTGGAAGATTATAATTCAATTGTGTATTTGCATCTTCTGGTGCACAAACTTCTAATAATTCTTTCCATTTTATTGATATTTCTTTTCTATCATCTTGAACCTCTATTCGAAATTCTCCAATTTTATTCATTACAATACTTAATTTATCAGCAGTTTTATACCTTTCAGTACGTTTGAATAATGATCCCATTTCTTGTTTCATTATAAGAACCGATTTTAAATTTGAAATTGTTGGAGTTTGTTGCTTTGATGCAATTCCAGGTTTTAATAAAACCATTGGTATATTAAAGCTATGAAAAATATCAGTATTTATATTGATTTCTTCTTTATATGTTATATATAAATATACCATTCTATGTGTTGATTTTGATCCACTTTTTGTTGTTTCACTTCTTAATTTTCCAGTAAGTTCACTCACATTAATTGAACGTTCATGGTCTTTTAAAATATGAAATAAAGGTTCAATATTAATATCCAATGCAATAACTCCAGCTTTTGATTCTGAAATGTATGTATCAAAATAAGCTTTATCAATATTACACCATATAATTGGACCACCTTCATTATCAGCAGAAGCAATTGATAATTGATCAGTTTCAAATCTAAGTGTACAATTTTTACGTACTTGTAAAATGAATCCTAAAATCTTTTCTAATTGTTTAGTATGCTGAATTGAAAATGATAGTTTCATTTCATCAAATATTCAATTTTAACTCAAATATGATACATGAACGCTAATTAGACTTATAACTGTAAGAATGTGTTCTATATAGGTATATCCAATAGAAGAGGGAGTGTTTTCTTTAATGAAAGGAACGCGATCTAAAAAGTAGCTCAGTCCCAAAAACAAACAGAGGAAAAAACTTGCTGTGGAAACGTCACTATTTCAAATGGAATTGAGTATTATAATGTTTGATATCATCTAGTAACTGATTCAATCAAGATATGTTCAATGTAACTGTATTTGATACATCTTTTTTTCATGTAATTATATATGTTCTATACATGATATATACATTGGAACCCGTAGACGGTGCACTGATTGAAAAAAGTTCAATTGTTCCTTTTTGGCTGATAAAAAAAAAATTATAATCATTTTGATTACCCAAACAAAACCTGTTTGCAATTCAGGTTATTATTATAAACAAAAGAGCAACCGAACCATAAAATGGCTAGTTGGAAACGTATATTTCGTCATCAGGACAGTTCCTCAAAGTCAAACCATTCTGAACCGTCCATTTCTACAACTACTTCAAATGAAAATGAACGAGCCTCGTCTGAAGTTGGGTCAACTATATCTAAAACAATTTCAAATTCTACTTCTGCATCTGCATCTATTGCAAAATCAATCAATGGTTCCGAAACACCTTCTCTTGCATCTTTATCTGTAGATGATCAAACAACTTCGAAATCAAAGCCAAAATTAAGACCCGGTTTACTGACCGTTAAAGTTTATTCTGCTAAAGATTTAGAAATTCCTTTGCCTTTAAGAATTAACAAACCTATTCTTCATAAATTAGCAAGTTTAGGTCAATCTATTGATGAATCAAAACTGAAAGCAAAGATTGATGATTTGAATGAAACAATGATGGAAGCTAGTGAAACAAACCTTTCTTATTATTTACCATCAACTTTAAAAATTCAAAATACTGGCGCAAATTCTTCTGATGGGTCTGTTACTCACTATAATTTAGTTTATGCAGTTGTTGAAGTTGAAAACTCAAGTGAACGAATTGCTTCAATGGGTAATACTGTTGCAAATGCTAAATTTAATAGTGTGACAACATTCGATATCACATCTCCTAACAACGCTTTATTAAGTGTACAGATTTATGCTAGAATTCCTGGATCTTTACTAGAATCAAATCATCAAGAAGATCATTTATTAGGTTCATTTTCTTTTAAATTAGATTCTTCTTTAATTGGTAAAGAAATGTCAAGTCCAATCAGAATTTTGAACCATGCTTGGGTTAATTTAAAAAATCCATATAATGATCGAGATTTAGAAGGTGCATTAAATATTACTCTTGATTTCAAACCTTTAACTCAGGATAATATGTCATTATCAATCGAAGATTTTGATTTATTAAAAGTCATTGGTAAAGGTTCATTTGGTAAAGTCATGCAAGTTAGAAAGAAAGATACAGGTAAAGTTTACGCATTAAAATCAATTAGAAAAGCACATATTGTTAATAAGATGGAAGTTACACATACACTTGCTGAAAAGTTTGTCCTTTCAAGAGTTAACTCACCTTTTATTGTTCCTTTAAAGTTTGCATTTCAAAGTAATGAAAAACTTTACCTTGTTCTCTCCTTTATTAATGGTGGTGAATTGTTTTATCATTTACAAAAAGTTCGTCGTTTCCCATTGATTAGGGCTAAATTTTATATTTGTGAACTTCTTTCTGCAATTGAAAATTTACACAGTTTGAATATTGTTTACAGAGATCTAAAACCTGAAAACATTTTACTTGATTATCAAGGTCATATAGCATTATGTGATTTTGGTCTTTGTAAAATTGATATGAAAAAGGATCAAAAGACTAATACATTTTGTGGTACACCTGAATACCTTGCACCAGAACTTATATTAAATAAAGGATATACTAGAGTTGTTGATTTTTGGACTTTAGGTGTCTTGCTTTATGAAATGATCACTTCCCTTCCTCCATATTATGATGAAGATGTGAATAAAATGTATCAAAAGATTCTTAAAGATCCATTGGTGTTTCCTGATTATGTTGACTCAGTTACATCTGATTTAATAAAAAAACTGCTTGATCGTGATCCTGAAATGCGTTTAGGTCATAATGGTGTCGAAGAAATAAAGTCACACCCATTTTTCAAAGATATTGATTGGGATAAACTTAATAGTAAAGGATATATCCCACCTTATAGACCTCAAGTTCGTGACTCATCGGATACTACTAACATTAGTAAAGAGTTTACAATGGAGAAACCATTAGATTCTGTTGTCGATGATTTCTTAAGTGAAAGTGTTCAAAAACAATTTGGGGGTTGGACTTACGTGGGAAGCTTTGGTGCAGCAGGTCCTGAAAGAAATTAAGAAAAGAAAATTAATTTCAACTTTCATTATTATTATTATTATTATTATAACTTTATTTTGTTCATTATATACTTTATAATATAATATAAAACTAATTGGCAGTTAGTAGTAAATTATAAAGAACACTTTTTCATATGTGAGATGGAAAACACACAAAAGGAATGAGACTAAAAGATTCATAAATAAACTAATAATAACCGTGAAATATATAAAAATAATTTAATCTATGTTATATGACTACTGTTTTTCTTTTATTGTAAATTTTGAACTGAAAAACAATAATCAAATCTTGAATTATAGTGCCGGCACTTCCTAATAACCAACTAAGGTTTAATCTGATATATTCCCAATCACTTCTATATTCTAATATTTGTAAAGAGTAAGTCAAATTTCCTAACATTGTTAAAAGAAAAAATAAAAGTGATAATCCTTCAACTGACTTATTTTTATAGTTATGATAAATTTGTGGTAAACGTGCAATTAAATATAAAGCAGCAGATAAATATCCACATATTTGAGGACCAAAATTATCGGCTGAATCCTTTTTTAATATTGCTGGTGAATCTGCAGCATTTGGAGATAAAATTGAACCAAATATACCTGCTAAAATAACAAATCCTAATGGAACAATATATCTAACAAATATAGAATGGTTTTCAGGTTCGTAAACAATGTCTTCTAATGTTGATGAACGTCTATGATGTTTATGATGTTTATGATGTTGATGTTGATGTTGCTGTTGATGTTGGATGAGATTCTCCAGAAGTTGAACCATAAATACTAGAGTCTTCATTTAATATAAGTGCTTCTTCATCACGTAAAGCTGCAATCTTTCTAGCATGTCTCCTTTCATCATAAAATATTTTGATATAAAAATAGAATCCAAGTGTAAAAAGATCAGCAAATAAAAACCAGCAGGCAATTATCGTCACCTCTGGTAAAAGATGTGCCCAAAGACAACCAATAAGATTGCTAACATCACCTATAGCCCAAAACGATAAAAATGAAGGAGATATACCTTTAACAGTTTTAAGACGCCATTGTTCAACAAGTTGTGGAATCATCAAAACTAGCCAACATGCAAATGAAATAGACCCAAAAATTGACGATAACATTTGACGTAAATATGTTGGTGGTACTGGATCAGCGGTGACATTATAAGGTATATAAACTAATGCCGTGGTAAGAATTGAAAGCATCTCAGTTGTTAGTATATAGAGATGACAACCCTTATAATTTAGTTACTTGATGTTATCAGAAAATAGATTAAAACCCTTCTATTAGTGAGAGTTCGTGTCCGTGTGGGTGTCGAACATTTCTGACTCTTCGACTTAACGCGGCTAAAATTTGATTAATCAATTACTGAATTTGGAACAATTGTGTATGGTGTACGGGACATTATGACAATTATAATATTATAACTTTAAAAAGTAACAACGAGGCAATTATAAAGAAAGAACTAGTAATGGTTGATTGTGGATTAGATCCATGTAAAGCACAGGCTTGTGCAATACAGGGTAAGTACCTATCAGTTGCTTAATAGATATAACTCTCAGTATACTAACATGTTGGATGAAATGGTTTGTCACGTATTTCAGACTGCTTGAAAAGATCAAACTATGACGAATCAAAATGTACTAAATTGATCGACGCCTTATATAAGTGTTGCACGGACTTTTACAAAGAAAATGGTGAAGATGCAAGGTCGCCATGTTGTCCTATTCCAAGACTTTTAAAATTTAAAATAGAGCAAAGGAAAGAAAATGAACTAGACGCAAAACTATTGTGAAGAATACACACAATATGAAACCATGATACAAGAAAAGGTTGCCCATGTTTAATGAAATCTACGTGTAAAAACTATATATAATGAAAATTAATAAATTGTGAGTTAAGGACCGCATAGCCAAGACACAGAAAGTCAAGGCACGACATTAAAAGCCGGGCATAACAAGAGAAAAATCCATTTCTCTAACATTTATCTAAGACAAACCCGAGCACTACCTAGACAGACGCCGAGGCTTCCTGGGTCGTGACTCTAATGGGCGTCTATAATCGGTTGTAAACATTGTTTATAAAGAAAGAAAATCTTCATAAGAACTAAAAAGTTTTTGGAGGAAATTTCTTTGCTTTTATACTCGCGAAATTTTTTTACTACAGCTAAAATTGAAGGAAAAAGGGTTGTTTGACAGTTTGTTGTTTGACTCTTTTATTATATTTTTAGGTATTTAACAATTACAACGGAACCAATAAGTAAATACATTCAAATTTGGTTTTTTATTTATCGAAAATTCAGTTTTAAATCATTAATGCTAAATTTTCAAACTATTTTAAATAAATATATATTATGTAGAGAAGATCGGAGTATGGAACATGATTCAATTAATTATTCTATTTTTTTCGATCATATTCATGTGGATCAGGAATTAAACTCTTTAAATGCGATTCACCAGGAACCCATAAATCTACAGATGAAGATGTAACTGCCATTTTTACTTCCTGTTCAAATTTAATCAGTGCCTCATCAATAGAAATTGGATCCACACCCTTTTCAATTAATTGTTGTCTTAACAAAGCAATATGCATTTGCATTTTTCCTTGTGTAATTATATCCTTTTTCGTATTTTCCACAGCATTTTTATTAATCTTCTTTTTATAGCTTTGCATTTGTAAAACTAAATCCTTTTGATTCTTTTTCATCATTTTCATTTGACGTTCACTTTCATCAAGTCGCTCATGTTGATCAAAGGTTACATACATTAAACCAAATCCAACTCCAAGATATACAATTCCTTTACAAAAATCTTTATAACTTTGGGAATAACTTGCTGAAGCAGATCGTAGATCATTTGAAGGAAGTGATGGTGGTGGAGGTGAAAATGGTGTTATAAGATTATCAGTTTTATGTGAAAAATGAATTGGTAAATTTGATTGTAGCTGTGTATTTGTAATATCATTAAAATGTGATTTTATAAGGTTTTCATTTGGTACAGAAGAAACTGATTGTGATTTATTTAGTGCAGAAGGATTATCATCAGATGTTTCTACAACTTTTTGATCGGAATTATCTTTTCTTTTGCCTTCTAATTTGTTTTCATTATCTCGTATCTCATCTATTGTCTTTGGAGGATCTTCTGGTTTGTGAAAGAAAGATGGTACTTGACGACTTTTCGTAGATTCAAATCTAATGAAGTTTGTTGAACTTAAACGTGAATAAACTTTAGCATTATTCAATAATAAAGACATTGTTAATTATACAATAGATCCAATAAATTCAGTTTAACTTTAAAGATGTAAAAAAGAGTAATTGAATAATCACAGTTTAAACCAACTCTCACAAATGCTTTTGAACTTGTTTCTTATTGACGTGAATATATATTTAAAGTCTAGCTGAGAAACGCGAATCTTTAATTGGTCAAAATTTTATAATTTAATGTTTTAAAGTGTTCTTATAAAAAAAAACTTAAAGGTTACGATTATTGTACTTTACAAACTGTAGATTGCTCGTTATTAGAAAAATTCAACACACTGAGTTATAAATTTAATGCTTTCTTGTGGAAGCAATGATGTTACTGATTTCTTCAACCTTAGCCTTAGCTCTCTTTTGAGTACCAAGTCTCTTCTTACAGAACTTCTTAGCTCTCTTTTCACCAACGGTTCTAAGTAAATCCATGGTTCTTCTTTCATATGGAGCAAGACCTGCGACTTCTCTGACAATAGATCTAACAAAAGCAGTTCTCTTGGAAAGAGCACCCTTTCTGTAAGAAATCTTTGGAACAACTTCCTTGGATTCGACCTTGTGGCCTTTGTTTAAACCGAGAATTAAACCTGAAATAAATAAATATATATTAAAAAAATTGTTAGTATTCATTCTGATTGGACTTATTTGATAAGATTTTAATAGACAATGATAGACAATAATAGATATAAGCAATATTGATAGATATGATGCAATGAAAAAAACAGAAAAATGTATATGTACTTGAACAAAATGAAAAAATTTTCTTGAATTAATGAAAAAGCAGTACAAGTTGTTGATAAAATTGATTTAATATTGCATTTTTCCATTAAAGAGACCTTTTTTTGAAAGGTTTTATTTATTTATTACTGTGCCAATCATAATGAATCTTGATTTGAATAGAAATTCAAGTGACAAATGACTTTTTAAATGGTATATTCAGTTAGATATGTTTCTTGACACATTTTCAGTTGACATTTAAAATTTTTTCATTATCTTTTGATACCCTCTTAATAATTTCCTATAATTTGAACTCTTCATTAGTTATTCATATATTTATATCTATTATGATCTATAACAAGGTGATTATTCCAATGGTTTACATACCAGATGCAGCCATTTTTGATATATATACGATTGTTGTTTGTACAAGTTCAATGTAATTCAATATTTCATCATCAGCAAAATTTTTGTCAACCTCCGCGCAAACAGGTAATCAAAAGTGAAAAGAAAACGTAATGGGCGGTGCGCGGGTGTCTTCAAGACTGTGACTGCGAAATGTTTTTTTTTTGCTTCTTTTTAGTTTAAAATAATACGCCACACGCGCCACATTGCACGTGATTTAGTTTTTTGGTGCACGGATATTTGTTTTCAACTAGTGTTATATTCAAGATTATTAGAAATAGATGTTCACTTGTTTGTTTTATATTCAATGAATTAAATTAATATATATATGTACAGACGTTCCCATTAAAATGTAAATAGTAATTACAAAATTTATTTAATTTCTAATTTAAATTCACTGAGATCAACTTTATTAGATTCGCAAAGGTTGATTAATTCCTGATATGTCTTATTTCCATGATTACGTTTAAATTCTTCTGGAGCTAATGGAGTAACATATTGTTTTTTGATTTCAGAGTATAATTTATTGAGTAACCTTCTTTTACCTGCAATTAATTGAACTGATTCACCTTTATATTCCCCTTTAAAATAAATATTAACTTCTTTACCATTATCTAATTTCAATGTCTCAAATCTTGGTGGTAATTTAGACTTTTCTTGAACTTTCAATATATCATATTTTAATCTCCAACCAAATAATCCAAGTTCTTTAACTCTTGCTGATTTTTCTTTTGTAATGTAATTATCTAATCCACCTTCTTTTGTAATTGTTTTCAAAACTCTAGTTGTTAATCTCATTTTAATGACTTTACCTAATGATTCAGACCAAAGCTTTTTTGAAATAACATTTGGTAACCATGTTCTTCTAGATCTATTACCCATTTCAGAAACTTGATTTCCAAAACCAATTACTTGTCCACCATAAAGACCATGGTCACTCCTTTTAAATATTCTTGCTTCACCATATGGATAATCTGGATACTTAGGTTTAGTTTTTGGAATATAAAGACCTTGTGGAATTGTGTCACCTTCCTTTAATTTAAGTTTTTCTTTCAATTGTCTAGTAACAACACTTTTATATGCTCTTGCATTCGTTGATGAAGTTGAAGAAAATGATCTAACTGAAATATGAATTTGCTCTAACGCCGTTTTCAAGCTAGTAAACATTTTAGATGTGTATTATTAAATTGCTTTAATAGATGTTCTTGAAATTGTCTCGATATACGATTAAGTCTTATTAATTTTGGTTGAAAAAATATACAAATTCTCTAAAATTCCTCTCTCTTTTTACTCGCGCAAAGAGCTCCAATTAAAATTCGTGCTCAGTTGAAAAATTTAAGAGATGTAGATGAACTCTTTCTTTTCTTAAATGAATGTATAAATGTAATTTAATACTTGAATTTAATTAATCGAATCAATACCAATCTATACAAATATAAGCAAAAATATAAAATCATACATTTACCAAAATTTTTTGTTGCTTTTCAGACCAAACATTGAACTGATTCCAGCATTATGATGATGAAAATTATTTTCTTTTAATTGAGTATTCTCAATTTCTAATTGAGCTAGTTGTTCTTCAAGTATTCTATTTTCTTCCATTACTTCTAAATTTCTTTGCATAGCATTATGAATTTCAGAATCTAAACCTTTAGAAATCTCACCTGAAAAATCAACTTTAGTATTTGTTTCTTCAACTTTTAAGCTATCTAATCTATTTTGTAAATCACTAATTTGATCTTGAAATGATTTATTTTCTTCTTCTAATGAACCAATTTTCATTTTTCCTTTAATCATTTCATTTGCAATTTCTATATGTTCTTGATTTAAAATCGCATATGAAGACTCAATTTCTCTTATCTGTCTAGTCAATTGACCATTTTTTAATCTAAGATTTTTGAGTTCTATATCACGAAATTTTTCTAATCTATCAATCTCATCGAGTTCTGCACTATACTTATTTAATAAGACAGGTAAAATGTTAAGACTCATAGCATCTCTTATAAATTTATCAACATCATATGTTGGTATAGAATCATCATCAAAAGAATCAATTGAATAACATTGAAATATATCATCTTTTAAAAATGGAAGTAAATCATCAAATTTAAGATTTCTTAACTGATCTTCATTTTGAATCATTAAATTTAACGCAAACTTTAAAATTGATTCTAAACCTTCTGCAATAACAACATCAATAATTCTTAATACCATATCTAAAGGAAATTTATATGCAAATAAAGTTAAAAACCATTGAGTTGCATACATTGAAGATTTAATACCTTGAGATTTCATATGAAGATAAAGCTCTGGTAAATAATCTTCAGTCAATCTTTCAAATTGATACATCCTTAAATATAAACCCGGCATTTCTGGTAAATATAAATCTCTAAATCCATAAGTGAACATCAATTTGACTAATAAACAAAATGCTTCATTTGCTTCCATATTCATCAATAAAGGTGCCGATATAAAAGCCATTCCTTGTGTATATCCAACTTCTGTATCATATAAACTATAAGTTTTAATAACTTGAAATAAATTCTCAATTTGTTGTTTTAATGAAGTAGTAACAAAACTAGTTCTTGCAAGGTCTCTTCTAATTTGTTTTTCATAATCACTTTTATGAGTTTTAGTACTGATAAAAAAATCTTCAAGCTTCGAAGACTTAGACTCACAAATTATTTGCCAAATCATTCCTCGTAATTCTTTTGGAATTCCTTTAGTAATATTTCTAGATAACTCATCAGGTTTATTTTCAACAACATTACTGTAATCATTTACAACTTCTGACCAAAATTCCCAATCAATTACATTAATCAGTTCATCATTATGAGTATATTCAACTCCAGCTTTAACTTCATTGAATGTTTTCTTCAAATATTCCTGTGCCAAACTTAAAGCTTCTTTATCTTTAACCGATTGATATTTTAAGGAATTGGTATTTTCCTGATACCTTGAAAAGGCTAAACTTTGATTCTGAATCGAGTTTAAATCCTTCATTGTATCTTTAAAATCTTCAGGAGTTAAATCATCATTTATGTTAAACCATTTTTTTGTCACAGTTATAGTTTCAATATTATCTAAAGATGGCTCTTCATTATGAAGGTTTGAAGGAATGTACTGATAATTGGATTTATCAGTAATATGATTGTGATGTTCATCTAATGAATCAATTGAGGTCATGTCTCCGATACTTATATCTGGGGTATTAAACCCTTTATTACTAACATTATCATCTTTAGTTTTAGAATTTAATTCATCTGATTGCGTAGCTGAGTCTGATGGAGTATTTGTTATTTGTAGACCCAAGTCTATTCTACTTGATCTTTTAGAGCTAGAATCAGAAGTTAAGGTGGCTAATTGAACTGTTGGTGAAACTATTTCAGATTTTGATTCTACTTCCTTTTGAAAATCATTTTTATTTTCAGTCATATCTGAAATTTGGTTAACTGATTCATTTAAATCAATTTCTTTTTCCGTTTCTTCAAAAGATTTAATACTTGATGTTTTAGGTTCAATATCGTCATTAACAGGAGCATCAGGAATACTTTCATTTTCAATTTTATTGACTTCATTATCTTCAATATTATCATCCTTTTCATTTACCTCATCATTTTTATCTTTATAAACTTTATCATTCATGGCTTCAGAATCTTCTTGATGTTGGTCTGTTGTTATAATATTATTAACATCTTCTTCATCTTTATTATGATCAATTGATGAAGTTTTGGAGATGACTTGACCTTCATTTGTTTCAATTTTAAAGCTAGTATCATCATCTATATTAGAAGCAGTATCATCGGTCATGATATTAGTTAGTTTATACGTATGTTAAAGAATTATTTATTCTCCTTATAAATCAATCACGATTAAACAATTCGAATTTATATGTTATTTTTTTAATTCCTTGAAATTTACGCGCCCTTCCGAACTTCTTTCTCTGTTAGCTCTTTCAATTTACATTCTATTTTTAAATATGTTGTTGGGTGTGTTATAATAATGAATAATAAAATTAAATTAAATAAAATAAAATAAAATAAACCAATATGTGTATCTATAAAAACCAAAGTATACCAACAAGACTGCTTAAAATCGCAGAAAAAAATCAACAAAAAACTCGTAAAACAAAACAAAAACATACATTTAAAAACAAAACCGACTCATTAATTTACTTCAATTAAACCAAAATAGGTAAACTGGTAGACACTTCAAAATAATCATCTGATTCAGACAACACAGAATCTTCAAAAACAGAAATATCAGCAATTGAAGAAGCTTCACTTGATATACTAGATAAAATCGAATTATTATTGTCCGATTCCATGGAATCACATGATGAAATATTTGATAAAGAAGATGTTGATTCCATTTGATTAATATGACCTTTGTAAACCATACCAGTTGTAATTTCATTTTCAACTAATAACGTTTCCATTTTCGGTACATCGCAATTAGGACAGTAAAATCGCAACCTTCCTTTTGAACATCTAAAAGTAGTTGATCCAATATTTTGACGAAATAAAGAAACATCTGAAACAACGTTTTGTTGATGTTTTAAATTATTTTCTAACTGTTCTTCTAACTTAATTGAAATATCTTCATCAAAATAACCACAAGTTGGTAATAAATCATCAACTGATGGAGAATTCATGTTAAATTCAACAAAGCAACCATATTCATGGATATTAGCACCATAATTAACAGTACTTGCTAAATTAAAATCATTTTCAGTATAAGATTCAGTAGTATTACAAACATTATCATGAAGTTTAGCATTTAAACAATCTTTTGAAAATTTCCCACCTTTTAAAAATAATGATCTAACACCTTGTGATAAATTTTGTGCAGCTTGAGCACTAGTTGAAGGACCAAATGTAGAAAACATTCTAGAATTATGTTTTGCAAAATGTTTATACAGATTATTACCAATACCTCCATTAAGTTGAACTCTAGTAGAAACTCTAAATGGTTGAACTTGATACATAGCAGCTTTAAACATCGATGTCATAGGTTGATTTTGAAAACGAATTGATTTAGCACTAATAAAAATATTTCTAAAAGCATTTGGACCTTTAAAACGAGGTGAAGCAGTTGAAAATTGTCTTCTTGCTGCTCTAGCAGCTAATGGATGTTGTGATCTATTTTGAACGGGAACACGAACAGGAGCTCTTTGAAGAGAGTTTTCAAGTTGCTTTTGTCTCAGCAACTCGGCAACTTCCTCCAAAGCCTCTCTGAACTCGCGTGCTACCTTTCGGGAAGCACTTATGACCTCTCTGAGAGCCAACGGAATCATTATCCTTTTCTTTTTAAAAGAGTGGCGAAGGAGTCAAAGTTTGAAACGATAAGAGCGAGAATATTTAAAAAAAACGAAAACAGAATATTCCGAACATCGGTGTTGATTATTCACGTCACGTCATTTTACGTAAGCTATGTATCATATGTATTATAATTAACGTTTACACACTACTAATTATAAGAGTAAAGTGAAGTAAATAAATTTAAATTAAAGGAAATTAAAATTTAAATTCCTTTGGTTGATATGGTTCTTCCAAATAAGAAATTTCCTCATTTGTCAATTTCAAGTTAAATGCAGCCAAAGCATCATCAACCCTTTCTGGTTTACTAAATCCAATAATTGGAGAATAACCTTTAGATAAGACCCATGCAGTTGAAACAACGGCCATATTAACATCATATTTCTTAGCAATTTCTTGAACACGATTAACAATTTTTTGATCATCTTCGCTTAAATTGTTTAAACCAAGTTTTGTAATACGACTATCAGAAGTTAATCTAGATGTATTACCAGAATCAGTTCCATAAGGTCTCGTTAAAACACCTCTAGCATTTGGTGACCATGGAATTATACCTACACCAGTTTCTTTACAATATTCCATCATTTCTCTTTCTTCTTCTCTATAAAGTAAATTATAATAATTCTGCATTGAAATGAATTTTGTCCAACCTCTTCTTTCAGCAACACTTTGTAACATTACAAATTGATAAGTTTTCATAGTAGATGCACCAATATATCTAGTATATCCTGATTTAACAATATCATGTAAAGCTTCCATAGTTTCTTCAATTGGTGTTGTTGGATCAAAACGATGGATTTGAATAACATCAGCAAATGTACCTAATCTTTCAACAGATGCTTTGGCTGCATCTAAAATATGTTTTCTAGAACATCCTTGACTATTGATGTATTCATAAGCAGGGAATTCAGCTCTTTTAGCAGCAGTAAAATCAGGAACATCAGGATCAACAGGGAAAAATAATTTAGTTAAAATAACTATTCTATCCCTTTTAATATTGTATTTTTCAATAAATTCTTTTAAAATAATTTCTGAATATCCATTAGAATAAGTATCTGCTGTATCAAAAGTTCTAATACCTGAATCATAACACTTTTTTAATGTTGCAAAAATAAGTTCTTTATCTTCAGTAACCCAATCAGCCCAATACTTTTTACCAAAGGACATACATCCAACAATAATTCTTGAAATTTTTAAACCTGTATAATCATATTTTTTAAAGTTGTTAGTAAAAATTAAAATCAATAATATTTTTAATCAATTGAATTTTACCTTTTACATACCAGAGGTTCCTAAATTAGTATAAAAATCAATTGGGACGGATGTCATTTTTTAATGTCTTTTGTTTAAATACAATTACTAATCAAAAATTTAAAATTTATTTAAAATAATTGATGGAGTGATTGAGTTCTTATACTTTTCGATAAATCAAATCGGGTCTGCGGAAATATTAACAAATATAAATTTAATTTACGATCCATAGGCCGATAAACATCTA
This sequence comes from Martiniozyma abietophila, assembly GCA_030564585.1. Taxonomy (NCBI): domain Eukaryota; kingdom Fungi; phylum Ascomycota; class Pichiomycetes; order Pichiales; family Pichiaceae; genus Martiniozyma; species Martiniozyma abietophila. Next base: position 58,999 of record JAJLVG010000003.1, read on the forward strand.
CACCACAAAACAACATTTTTATATACACAAAAGATGTATTATAAGTGAAATCTTCAATCAAAGGTAAAGTTCAATAAAAAACCAAAAAAAAAAACCAAAAGATAATTTTTATTAAAAATTATACTATATAGATAGAAAAAAAGGCAATATATAACAATGAAAGAAAAAACAGAATACATTTGTAAAGTAATTTATATGTGGTATCAATTTAAGAACAAGACTTATTTTTCTTCTGCTTGATTACTAACAGGAGCTTGATCTTTAGATTTCAATGCAGAAGCATCTTTAACTCTACTACCACTTCCCTTTGGCACTCTTGCTAACCAATAAAAGAAAAATGAGAAGATGATACTAATACCAATATAACAAATGAAAATACCCCAATCTCTCCATTTATTTGAGAAATCAATGTGAAGACTTTCTAAGAATGCATTCGAAGAACTGAAAGCACAGAATGAACATTGTCCATCGACATCAGCTCTCAAATAACCACCATTATCTTTAATATAATCAGCCATGAAATCAGTACATGATTGACCTTTTGGTGGTGGGAATGCAACATATTCAATATCAGAACAAATAACATCAGCATTACCAACAGAAGCAGAAAGCATTGAACTAACCCAGTAAGTAATTGGATTAACTCTATACATGAAAATCCAAAATCCTGTTGGATATTTCAAAACACCACAGAAATTCAAAGACATTGTAAAAAGTAAATTGGCAATATTAGCACCATTTTGTTCATCTTCAATACCAGCAATACACATAATACCAAGAACCGAAGAATAATTGAAATAAGCACACAGAAGTAACCAAACCAAAGCACCACGTTCATGAACAGCACCAGTAGGAGAAGCATTTCTAAAAAGACCAACAGGATAATACCAACAGAAATAAGAAAGTGTACCACAAATAAAATTCCATGGAATTTCAGATGTTAATTGAGCAGCAATAAAAACAAACCATGAAAATGTTTTAGATGGTCTTTCACGAACTTCATAAATTGAACGTTGGAAAATATAATTTGGCAACATTTGTTGAATTAAAGTATTTAACATAACTGAAAGCATGAAAATTGACAACATTTGATTTTGTAAACCCTGTTGAGAGTTACCAGCATTATAAAATGAGAAACCATTGAAAATAGAGTTGACTGTACAAAGAAGAAGTTTATTCCAAATATAAGTAGGAGTTCTGTAATATTGTTGAAGAACACGTTTTGTAACTTCATAATATTGATTTAATGTAGTTGAAGCAAATTCTCTTGTAGCATCTGGAGAATCATCTGGAGTTTTATGAATAAGTTCAGTTTCCATTGATTCTAATTCATCTCTAACAGCTTTTCTTTGTTCAGAAGCCATCCAAACTTCATAATAATCTTGGCTTGCATGAGAACCAGGAGCAGCACCAATAACTTCCAACATCCATTCTGCAGGATTAGCTTGTGGTGGACATTTTGGGGCATTATGACTTTCAAAATAATCAATTAAAGTATTACAATTATCACCTAAATCACCAAAATAAACTGTTCTACCACCTCTAGCAAGGAATAACAAACGATCAAATTCTTTTAATAGAATAGCAGATGGTTGATGAATAGTACATAAAATAGCTTGACCATTATCAGCAAGTTTTCTCATTAATTGACAAACAGACCAAGCAGTTTGAGAATCTAAACCAGAAGTTGGTTCATCCAAAAATAATAATAATTTTGGTTTAGCAACTAATTCAACACCAATAGTTAGTCTTTTACGTTGTTCAACATTTAATCCTTCACCTGAAACACCAACAATTGCATCTGCATAAGATTCCATTTCTAAAATTTTAATAACTTTTTCAACATAATCTTTCTTTTCTTGTTTTGAAGTAGCTCTTGGTTGTCTTAAATAAGCAGAAAATCTTAAAGCTTCTCTAACAGTTGAAGTTTGTAAATGTAAATCTTGTTGTTGAACATAACCTGTTGATCTTTGAAATGAATTATCTCTTGGATGACCATTAACAAACATTGAACCAGTAACAATACCCATAGTAACTCTATTTGCTAAAACATCTAATAAAGTAGTTTTACCAGCACCAGAAGCACCCATTAAAGCAGTTAAAGTACCTGGTTTAACCCAACCATCAACATGGTTTAAGATACGTCTAGTTTCATCTTTAATTTGAACTTCATAACAAACATCTTTCCAATGGAAAATATCTTCACCAGCAACTAAACCATCAACATCATTAGAAGTATCTTCATTACCATGACTATATGCACCAGTTGGCTTTTCATTTGGTGAAGAGCCTGTTTCAATATCATTAGCAGCTAAAGCTTTCTTTTGTTTCTTCATTTTACGTAAAGTTGAATTTTGGAAAACAATAATTTCACCTTTTTGCATTGAACCTTTATTAATTTCAACAAGTAAAAGATAAACAGCAAGGAAAAATATGATAAATCCAACAACGATACCAAAATTTCTCCATTTATGACTTCTTTTATAACGATAAGATTCCCAAATATAATCAGTACCATTAACATAATCAAATCCAGCTATAGCAGAAACTGCTGAACAAACTTGATTTTCAATAGAAATATCAGGATAAGATGGAACAAAAGCAGAACATTCAAACTGTCTTCCAGAAAATTCATTTGCCATTAAAGCTTCAAAAATATAAGCAACAGGATCAAGATAATTAATCCAACGAGACCAACCATGCATACTTGGAGTTGGTAAAGCAAACCCAGTATAAATAACCATAGCAGTTAAAAAGATAGTAGCAGGAGGCATAGATTCAGATAATGATTTAAAACAGGAACCAATTGAACGGAAAATATGAGACATAACTAAAGTAGCCATAAATGTTAACAAAAGATAAAAAAAGAAATGACCAGGATCACGTCTAAAATTAACCATAAAATAATAAATCAAATTGAAACCTAAACATGTTGTAATTTTAGCAGGTAATTCAGATAAAATTGAAGCAAATGCATCAGCAGATGGATGATACATTGCTAATTTTTTATGTTTTTCAACAATTGGTCTAGCTTCAAATAAGGACATAACTTCAAGTAAAGATGAAAAGGCATTAAACAAAACAGCAAAGAACATAGCAGCACTACGATAATAAAATGTACCAGTAGAAGCAGAAAGATTGTAAAATAAGGAAGAAATGATTAAACCCATAATAATATTTGCAATAACTGAAAACATCATAACAGAAGGATCACCTTTAGTTCTCCAAACATTTCTTTTAATAATTGTTTTAATTTGCATCCAATATGAAAGTCTAAATGGAGAAGATTTACGAGTATGATTTGATTGTTTCGCAACATGAGCATCAAGGTATAATTGTTTAGTATTTTTATGTTCACATTCAACAACATATTCATCAATTTCAGTTAATAAATTTTTATATTCTTTTGAATTTTTCCAATAATCTTCAAATTCTTGAGGAGTTTTTGGAACTTTATTTTCCATACCAGGTTTTGCAACTCTTTCAGCAGGTGATGTAACAGAAGTAAGAAAATCAGCAGTAGTTTGACGATCAGGACATTCATAACCCATTTCTTCAAAATATTGTTTTGCTTTTGTTGCAGAACCAAAATAAATTTGAGAACCTTCATAAAGAAGGACAACATTATCAAATAAATCATAAGCATCTTGAGAACATTGATAAATAGCAATTAAAGGAGTACTATCTAAGATTTGTGCAGAAGTTTTTAAAGCTCTAACGAATTCTAAAGCAGTTGCAGCATCTAAACCTCTAGTAGCATTATCCCAACATTGAACATTAGCACCACAAAGTGTAACTTCAGCAATAGAAACTCTTTTTCTTTCACCACCGGAAACACCTCTAACGAAATCATTACCAACTTTAGTATTATAAGTATGTGATAAACCATAAGTTGCCATAAAGACCTGTTAAAAAAAGAATTATTAATAATAATAATAAAAAAAAATGTTAGTAAACTTTGTTTGAAAGAAAAAAATGTGATAATAAAAAATAAAATGAACATACCTTTGACATATGTTTTGCATAATCAACACGATCAACACCTTCACCTCTATTTTGAGGAACTCTCATTTCAGCAGCAAATTCTAAAGTTTGACCAACTGTTAAATGAGGGAAATGATTATCTAATTCAGCAGAAAAGACAACTTCACCTCTAAAATTTTTTTCGATATCATTTGGAGTTAAACCATCATAAGAAATTAATGAATTATCATCAATATGAAAACCATAAGTTTGAGATGCAATAGTTTTTAAAAATGTTGAACAACCTGCACCTGGTCTACCTAAAACAACTGTTAAAGTTGCAGGTTTAATTAATCCATCCATTGATTTTAAAATATTGAAATATCTTGATTTATCATTCTTTTTAAAATTATTCATATAAAAATCTTGAGCTAATTTAACTAAATAATTATCAAATGTAGCTTGATAATCAGCATCAGATGAAATACCTTTTGCAATTAAATTTTTATAAACAACACCCATACTTGTTGGTTTAAAATAATCAGGATCACTATCAAAAAGTTTTCTTGAATTTTTAAGCCAAAATTTAGATTGAAATTGATCACTATCAGGATCTAACCTTGGATCAATATCTGATTCATTAATAATACTAACACCAGGAACTTGACTCATAGTTGTCAGTGTTCTTAATAATTGATAAGGAGAATTAGATTGATTTGATTGTTCACTTGTAATTTCTTCATTACCATTAATTTTACTTGAACGAGTAATTTCTCTAGCTAAATCTCTAATCTTTTCATTTGTTTCATCATTAAACCCTTGAAAAGATTGAAGTTCAGATGATCCATCATCAGAGCTTGATCCTTTACCAACTGTAATGGATTCAATTGCCATAATGAATTATATACTGTAACTAATAAATATTTTGAATTTGTTGTTATAAAAAGAAGAGATAACAAATTGAAATAAAGAAGAAAATTTCAATTACGCTGCTGGTCAATTCCTTTTTATAATTAAACAGGGAAGTGACCAAAATAATTTTTTTTTCTCGTTATAAATTTACAATTCAAAATTTTTTGTATAGTCCGAACATTGTTGTTTGGGAGTTAAGCAGAATCGGATTTTACTTACCTCCGATACTAAAAAACAACCCCCGAAAGGCTCCACAATTTTAGTTTGCTTTTAATACATTCCACTAATTAGGTTAGGTAAATTAGATTAATATCATTTCATGTATAGTATGTATACTATTGCTTGTGTGTAATTTGTAGTTGTATTATAAATTTGCTGTTTACTCAGTTTCCCATTGCTAAAAAAAAGGTTGGTTTATATCCGATCATATTACAGTAAACAATTAAATTATGTAAAAAAGAAAAAAGTAAACACCCACGGCTATGACATCTTCAAGGCAGTGAAGCTCAAACTTGTTTTATTTCTTTGTTTTAATAGTAATTACTAATTAAAATTCAATTTTGTTAATAGAATGTAAAAGCCCCTTCAATTTACTTTTATCTTTCATATTTAAAAATAGTTTTACGATATACTCAACCTAACCCACTTAATTTAACATTATTTCTTTAAAAAATTTTTAACAATTAAATTATAAGTAGACCGCCATATAAAATCATTGAAAGTAAAGATATATCTTGTGTACGAT
>JAJLVG010000003.1:64657-80571 GCA_030564585.1 Martiniozyma abietophila
AAATACAAGTACAAATACAAATACAACTACACAAATGATCAAGATATAAGCTAATTATGAATTGTATATATTTACTATTACTATTTGTTCTTTTATCATTTTAAAACAAACCATGATATTATGTCTTTATGTAATTAATGTTTTGTGTTGTGTTGTTGTTGTGCTTACAATTAAAAATATTTTATTGCTTCTCCCTTTTTTTGACACATTAATATATTTTCGTCTTTTCTCTTCTCTTCTCTTTTCTTCTCTTTTATTTACTTTTACTATGTGAATAACTTTTTGTCGCTAATACTAAAAGAGACAAAGGAGACAAAATAGGGAAAAGATAAGGAAATTGAAAAAAGCGTTCGTTTAAAGAGATTCCATCTTTTTTTTTTTTTCAAACGGTTTAGTTTATGAATATACTTATAAAAAGAGTCTTGTTAATACTAAAACATTTAAAGTAACTTTATATAGTAATATATAATGCATGAAAATAGTAATAATGAATCATCAACTTTATTATTAGTACAAGAATCTGAAAATAATTTATATATAATAAATTCTTCTAATTCATCTTTATCAAATCAAATTTATGATAATAATACAATTTTATTAAAACCAATTTCAACAACTGTAAATAATGAATTATTATACATTTTTAAAAATTCTTTCCCAGTTTGGTTAACATTTTTATTTCAATATTTAATTCAAATTATGATCCCAATTTATTTTTCTTCAAAATTAGGTCCATCACATATTTCTGCAACAACTTTAGCAATAACATCATTTTATTTAACTGGACCAGTTTTAATTAATGGATTTACAAGTTGTTTAGATACTTTATGTTCAACAGCTTATGGTGCTCGTCATTATCAAAAAGTTGGTCATTATTATATTCAATGTACAGTATTATTATTAATTCTTTTATTACCTTCAATGATTTTATGGTTTCATTCAATTTCATTTTTTAAATACTTTTTTAATTCAAATACAAAATTATTTAATCTTTTATTTAATTCAAATAATAAAGAATTTTCAATTCAAAATAAAATTGATATTCCAATTTTAGCATCAGAATATTTATCAATAATGCCATTTGGGGCACCTGCATTAATATTATTTGAATGTACAAAAAGATTTTTACAAGCTCAAAATAAATTTACAATTCCAACAAAAATTGTTTTTATTGGTATGCCATTTTCATTTTTTTTTAATATTTGGTTTTCATCATATTTTAAAAATTTAACTCCAGCAATTGGATTTGTTTTAACTTATTGGTTAATGACAATTTTAATTTTATTTTATATAAATTTTATTGATGGTTATAATTGTCTTCCATTAAATTATTCTGATTATCCATCATTTAAAAATTTATTTAAAAATATTAAACCTTATTTTACTTTAGGTATACCAGGAATTTTAATGATCCTTTCAGAATCTTTAGCATTTCAAGTTTTAACATTTTTATCTGCAACATTTTCATCAAATCAATTAGCTGCTCAATCAATTGTTGCAACAATTTCTTCACTTTCATTTCAATTACCATTTTCTGTTGGAATTTGTTGTTCAACAAGAATTGCAAATATAATTGGTAGTCAATCATTAAACTTTAAACCTTCAATGAAAGCAATTTATTTTGTAACTTTATTACTTTCAATTATAAATTTTCTTTGGTTAACAATTTTTAGGAAACAAATTGCAAATTTATTTACAAATGATTTAAAACTTTTAATTTTAACAGAAAAATTAACTTTAATTATTGCAATTAATCAATTCCTTGATTGTTTTAACGTTATTTGTGCAGGTGTTTTAAGAGGTCAAGGTAGACAAAAAATTGGTTCAATTTTAAGTTTAATTTCTTATTATTTAATTGGTGTTCCATTAGAATATTTTTTTGCTTTTAATTTAAACCTTCAAGTTTTTGGTCTTTGGATTGGTTTAGCAATTGCAGTTAATTTTTTATCATTAACAGAACTTTGGATTGTTTGGAAATCTGATTGGAATTTAATTATTAAAAATAATCATAATTTAGCTTAAATTTATATTTTTTATAAAAAATTAAAGAAAGAAATCAAATTAATAAAAACATTTAACAAAATTATAAAATATAATAAAAAAATTAAAAAACAACCATTACAACCCTAAACAACCAATAGATAAATAACAAAAACAAGAACAAAAACAACAAATACCATTTCTTATGTTAACCAAATTTTGAACCAATTTGATATAATGCAAAAATTGTACTAATACTACCAAATGCAATACCACTTAATAAAGATTTTGATTTAATACTTTTAATTTCATTGTTAAGCCGTTCCTTTTCTGATAAAAGAAATTTATTCTTTTCAAATAAATCATTAATTACTTTATCCTCAAATTTTTGCTTTTTAAAAATTAATAAATTATTTTCTTTAATATCATTTTCATCATCATTTTCAAATGATCTTTTTGAACCAATAATTAATGGATAATCAACATCATCAGATTTAATCCATGGATTAATTTCATTTTCATTTTCAATTTCATATTCATCACTAGAATTTTCATTTGAATTTGATGATGAAACTGAAATTGTTTCTTCTTCTTCTTCTTTTGGTTCAATTAAAATAGAAACTTCATCTGTTGATAAATCATCAAGAATAGATAAACATGAATCTTTGTTTTTAATAAATTGAAATTTATTAATATTTAAAAGATTAGATGAATTTTCTTCATCATCAATATCAAATGAGCTATTTTCATTTTCATTGTCATTTTCAATTTCAATTTCAATTTCATTTAAATTATAATTTTCTTCATTTTCACTTTCACTTTCAGAACTATCAAAATCAATTTCTTCACTTAAAATAAAAGAATCTTGATAATATTCAAGATTTTCAAATGATGATGAATTTTTATTAAATGTTTTAAAATTTAAATCATCGTTATTATCAATTTTATTTGTTCCATCAGAAATCTCAAATTTATAATTATTTTTTTTTAATCTTTTAAAATCCTTTTTTGATTTTAATAAATCATTTTTAATATTAATTAAAATTGATTTTGATAATGGATTTTCATATAAAGATTTTTTATTAAACCAATTTAATTTTGATAAATTCAAACAATTTTTTATAATATCATTATTAATTAATTCATTATTTTTAAAATTTCTTTCATCAGAATTAAATAAATAATCATCAAATTCATTAATAATTTTACTAATAAAAATTTTATTATAATCAGTAATTATTTGAATCCATAATTTACACCTTTTAAATAATTTTAATTCATCTTTAATTTTAATATTATTCCAATTACCATGATCATATTCTTCATTTAAATCATTTGTTAAACATATACCTAAAAAGTCTAAACTTTTAAAACTAATTAAATCAATTTCTTTTATAATTCTAAATTCATTATTTTCATTAGAAAAATGAATAAATCCATGTTTTGAAGTATTTAATAATAATAATTCATTCTTTTCTTTTGATTTATAAATACAACAATGAGATGCACTAATTGCATTATCATTAAAATAAAGTGAATCATTTGATATTAATCTACCTTTTTCAATTGAACTTCTACCTAAAATTAAATTCGATGGCGTTTTTGATGGCCATTCTGTACAATATTCTAAATCAATATTCCTAATTAATGAGCCATTTCTTTCTTTATTCTCAATTTGAGTTTTTTGTTGATCCATCTCTATTAATTTATTAATACAAAATTAAATTAAATCAATTATATTAAATCAATTAAAAAAAAGAGAATAAAACAACAAAACAAAACAAAATTTTTAAAAAGATAAAAATTCTTCCCCCTTCCCCTTTTCTCTCGATCTATTCTAATTTAAATTTAAATTTAAATTTAAAGCGATAAGAAATTAAAGAAAAATATCTTTTTTATTTGTTCTAGAATGATTTTTATATATATATAAAAATTACTTAAAAGCGCTCATTTGACTTTTCACACTTTGAATACTCATTAAGACCATGAAGGAACATCGCAAAATTAGCTGGCTTTGCTTGTTGAACATAAACTGTTGGAGGATCTGTTTCATTTGTTAATGGGAATCCATTTAATGAATTTAAAAGTTGTCTCTTACCAGCAAATTTTATAATTAAATGAGGTTCTTCATATTCTTTAACATAATCAAATGGTGAATACATCAATTCACTCAATTTGATATTATCATTATTACTAACACTTTTATTAATTTCACGAAATATTAATTCTTTAATCATTGATCGATTATCTGTATGTTTACTTGAAAGTAAGAAAACTGTTAATGATGTTGAAAATCTAGGTTTTATCATATCATCATCATCTTCGTTTTCTTCATTATAACAATTATCATCAACTAAAGGTGATTCCATTTCAGGCTTTGGATCAATTGATTTTAAAGAAGATATAATTTCTTTACAATTATTATTGCTTTCAAAAACATATTTAATTTCTCCATTATCTAAATTAATAATTTTAATATCATCATCAACAATATATTTATCTTTTGTTAAATTTTTCATTTCTTCTTGAATTAAATTACTTAATATATTTATATCATCCCAAGCTAATCCAAGTGATTCAAAAATTGTAATAATTTTAATTCCTGAACAAGCTGTCCATGCAATTACTTTTGATGCTTCATAAATTATTTTCATCTTTTCTGCTGCTTTATGAGTATGATGAGCACTTGCCCATTCAGCTCTTTGTGCTAAAATCTTTGTAACATTTTTCTTTTCTGGTACAATTATATTTTTTTGACAATCTAAATATGGTGTTGGTATTTCAGGTGGTTGTATAATTACAAGTGGATTTAATTCAAATATAAATCCAATATGATTAGGAATTGAATAATTTAAAATTGATTCTTTAATAATTTTCCTTGATCTTGGATGATAAGTATTCAATAAAGATTTTGATAATGCAAATAATCTAATTCTTTTCGGTAAATTTAATATTCTTTCAAAAAATTGTGAAATAATTAAAAAATATTCATTTGAATTTATTGAATTAGGTAAAGTATTAGCTGATACATTTTTATTATTATTACTATTATTAATAATAATCTTCAATTTCTTTACTGGTAATGGTAACAAATATGTGATCATCAACCAATAAGAACTAATCAAATTAGAAATTAAATCTTTTGAATTAAATGATAATATCAAGAAATAATAATAAAAGATAAAAAATATGTTTAATATTGACCTTCTATTATTAATTAAAATAGATGATAAAATATTATTTTCTTTATGAAGAAGATTATTAGTTGCGGATCTATTATATAATCCTGGATCATTACCATAACTAATTTCCTCACCGTAAATATCTAAAGAAGCATAAAGAAGATCATTTTCTTGAAATCTTGGTAAAATAATAGATGAAACGATACTTTCAACTGGGGAATTGTTTGTATTTGATAACATTAATTTTAAATATTCAATTAAAACACTCTGTATAACCTTTCAATTACAATTGAAGTTCCTCAATTCAGCTCTTGATCCTATATAAATGAAAAGAAAGAAAAAGAAAGAAATGAGCCATCTTCTTCTTCTTCTTCTTATCGCTAGAAAAGTTTACGCGTCAAGAAAAGATACGCTCTTACGTAATACTATTTGGTATATATCTGATCTTTAAATTAGTAGTCAAAATTAGAAAACTTTAAACTTGTATTTCTTTAATAATAGAATTGGAATTATATGATACAGACACTTTATACAATATATAAATGTATAATATATTTATTTACTTTCAGCAATTAAAGCTTTAATCTTTTTAGTACCTAAAGATTGTAAATCGGAGTTGCCACCGATATGTTTACCATTAATGAAAATGTTTGGAACAGTTCTTTGTCCAGTTATTTTAGCTAAAGCTTGTTGAATATCATCACCATCATCAACAGTATCTAATTCAAGGATATATGCTTCTGGATAAATATCTTCAATTAATTTTTTAGATGCAGAACAGTAAGGACAATAAGTTTTAGATGCAACAAAGACTGTCTTTGTATCAATAAGATTTTGAACTTTTGTAACAATTTCAGTTGACATGGCACGTGAGTTAATTGAAAATTGTCTTTTAATTGTTGTAAACAGTTTGAAAATAAGGAAACACATCACAAGAAGTGTTAACACTTCCATTTTATAATAATAATTAATTAAGGCGAATTAATAATCACACAGCTAATTTTTTTAAAGAAAATGTGCGGCAAATAAAAAAGTATGGCGTTAATTTTTTAAATAATTTCTTAAAAAAAATGACGGAACGGCCGGGTAACGAACGAATGTGCTCATTTCTTCAATTTTAATAAAATATCAACGAACAACCAACAACCAACAAATATATGCTATATTAACATTATATTATATTATATTATAAGAATGTATATATACAATAATAAATTAAATTAAAATAACCCACTTCTCTTTAAATTTTGTTGTATAACCATATCTGTTACAGCTGTTAAAATAAATTTCATTGATTGTGTATCTGTTGCACAAGTTCTATGCACATAAATTGGTCGATTGCTTCTATTTAAACTTAAAAATAATTTTTCAAAATATTTTAATACATCTTCAACATCATTACTTTTACCATCATAATCAGGAAAATATTTTCGAAGAGGTGACTTCCTAACTTTTTCTTGTAATAAATCAACTTTATTAAGAAATAAAATGAATGGTGTATTTGCAAACCATTTAGAATTAACTAATGAATCAAATAACATAATTGATTCATGCATTCTATTCACTCTTTCATCTTCAAATAACATTTGATCATATTCAGAAACAGCTAAAACAAAACATGCACATGTAATATCTTGAAAACAATGAATCCATTTCTTTCTTTCTGATCGTTGACCACCTGCATCTAATAATTTAAATTTAATACCATTTATATTAAAATTCGTCTCTGTTATTCCAGTTGTTTTAATTCTACCTTTTAAAATATCATTATCAGTACATACATAATTATCATCAGTGTAGTCAATAGCCTTTTGAAATAAATATGGTGCTGAAGCTTCAAGTTGAAACATATTGGATTTACCAAAACATTGCTTGATTCCTTTATCATATTGCCACAATACTTGTATTGCTTCTGCAATTTCATTTTTTGTGTATGTTTTATGTTGCTGTTCTTGTTCGAGTTCCTGCTGATGTTGCTGTTGTCGTTGCTGTTGTTGTCGTTGCTGTGCATATGGGACTACCGTAGCAGAATCATCAAGATAATCCTTCAATAATTCATCAGTTTCTCTATAATCTTCAAGATTATTATCGGATAATAATGTATTATCAGTTGAAGATTCTTCCATCCATCCTGCATCTGCTTTACCACTACTATTTAATCTTCTTGATTTTTGACCTCTTTCACTATATTTAACCAAATAATCCTTTAAAAATGGAACCCCACCAGCTACTAAAGTATCAATACTATCCAATGGTTTATAATTTAACAATTTTTGTTTCAAAGGGTATAACTCAGAAGTAGGATCATCAGAATCAAGTTGAATACCAATATTCCTTGCTTGAATAATCAATATTTGCATTGATGCAACACAATCGGCCCATAAGATATTTTTATATTGATCTTTCTCTTGTAATGTAAATCCTCCATGATGAATTAATCTCATCTGTTTTAAAACTGTAGATTTTCCAGATTCACCTGCACCAAGAAGTAACATCTTAACTTGCTTTTTTTTATTCACTTTACTTTGTTGCATCATCTTTTCTAATCTATTATCTTGTAGCTTTTCAGAATACTTGTCATTCTCATGTCTCTGAATTATTCCATTTCTCATGGTAGCATTTGGTTGAGTTTCAACAGGTGTACTTGTTGTGCACCCCATTATAAAGATTATAATTGTGTTTCAGCAATTCCTCTTCAACAAAATCGTTTAATAAAACAAAACTTTGCCTTATGTTTAAAAGCTGATTCCAAGAAGCTCAAAATCTATTTCAGTTTCTAAAAAAAAAACATATACTCCTGATGAAGTTGAAATTTAGTTTATATTTGGTATCACAAATATCATGACCCAATAGTTAATACGGTATTATATGAGACACAGTTTCATGTATGGGCACAGCCATATACTTGAAACACCTACACTTTTTGCTCATTCATTATTCTGATTATTTTTAAATTTTCACAATTCCCACAAAATCTCAACTTAACAACTTTCCTTTAACGTTAACTAACTAAATTTTATAAAACATTAACCTGCATTAAATATTTAAATTAAAATACTACATTAGATATTCAATTATTTGTTTCATTTCCTGTTTGCTCATAATTTTCAATAATGTCACATTCCTTGTAACCATTAATAAAACCGGTAACATCATCAGCATCCACATTTGATTTACTATAATACTCTCTTTTTTTACTTTTCGGAATCATGAAACGAATCCACTCCATTCTACTTGCTTTTTCTGCTTTTAATGATACTATGTCCTGTCTTTTGAATAATTTTTGGGCTTTATTATCAGTTTTCTTTACTTTGAATTCTTCACCCAAGAACGGTTCCTTTGTAGAGCCTTTGAAATGAATATTTTTTGACATACATTTTGCAATCCTTTCCTCGATTAATTCATTCGATAACTCCTGAAATCCATTTCCTCCTTTACCTAGTGGTAAATATCTTGGATTTGGTGCACTTATGTCTGTGGATTGTAATACCTTCATACCTAGTCTACTATTTTTTAATATAGGATGATTCCAAACTGCCTGTAACATTCTTTGCTTGGTTTGATTTTGAAACTTTTGTAACTTTACTGAATTCTTTTCAGATTCTAAAATAGCATTTGTTCTTGACATTGGTCTTTCAACTTTGTTTGCTCTTTTACATTCCCTTTTGACTTTTTCCTTCCTCATGTGAGGTTCAGTTTTCTTCTTTTTGACAGTTTGTTTATATAAATCTCTACTACTCGGTTCGTATCTATGAGAATGTAACATTCCTTCTTGATTTGATATTTCATTAGGTGGATCCCACTTGTTATAAAATTTAGTTGTCAATCTATCACTTTGTTGACTTTGTAACTTTTTGGTGTTAAATCCTAGCTTTTTGTATTTAGGCTCAATCATTTTAGCCTTTTCAATAACTTGAGCGATTGGTTCGTCATTTTCTTTTTCACTTTCTTTATTTTGGTTTTGTATATGATTATATTCAAACCCATTTGGAGGAGTTTGGATATCTGTTATTGTATTGTAATGGTATGCTTGAATACGTTTCAAATCATTGTACTTATACCCCTGTTCTTTCATTATCCTATTTAGTATTGTTGGGTCATAATCAGTATTTTGAAAACACAAAAAAGAATAATCAATATCTGCTGAATTGTAAGCTTCTTTTGGCTTAAAAGGTTCTCCAAATGGTAATAGTTCATACGATTTCTCATAAATGTTTTCCAAGTCTTCCCCAAGATTTTGTTCCATTTCGTCCAATGAGCAGAGATCATCTTCTAAATTTATATTATCTAATACAAATTTCTTTGAAGGTGGTTTCAAAGTTTGTGGTGATAATTTCTTTTTATTATTTTTAACTTTATTTTTATTATGCTCATATTCTTTCTTTTTGTCAATATCTTGATAAATATTGAAATTCTTTTCTGATGCATTGTTATCATACTTTGATTTAGTAATTGTTTTATATTGGGTTTTTTTTAATCTTCCATTAGATTTGTAATTTTCATGATATATATGACCATTCAAAAAATTGTTTACTTGACTAACAGTGGAAATTTTTGTTGCAGGGAAATATATCTTATTATTTTTAGATTGACTCCTTACAATTCTATTATAAGAAACAAATGTATTTTCATTACTATCAAAAGCTTTTTGAATACTAAGTAAATCACTTTGTTTAATCGAATGACTAATAAATTCTTTATTCAGCAAAAACCCACCATATTCATCATTACGAAGAGATATCAATGGAATATTTTTTGGTCTTGTTGTTAATATTTTGTAGTTATTGTTTGGATCACCATCATAATAAAAATTGTTCCACCATCTATGTACTCTTAGTTTGGCTTTTCTAAACTTCAGTTCACACACATATTTTCTGTCATAACTTGCTTGCCAATTTGATAACATTGTGATTGCTCTATAAAGAATTTAAAAGCAGAAATAAAAGAACTAAATAAAATTGTGAGAAGGGCACAAGTTGAAGTCTTCTTAATAACAATAATAAACAAAAATTGAGTTGATATAAGCAACTGACTTTGTTTTTAG
This sequence comes from Martiniozyma abietophila, assembly GCA_030564585.1. Classification (NCBI taxonomy): domain Eukaryota; kingdom Fungi; phylum Ascomycota; class Pichiomycetes; order Pichiales; family Pichiaceae; genus Martiniozyma; species Martiniozyma abietophila. The sequence goes on from JAJLVG010000003.1 coordinate 74,864, forward strand.
CTTATAACTAAATGAAATATGTAAAATTTTGTTCACTATCGTGTTAGCAATGGGTAATTTATTAGATTGATGGTTTTTCCGAACTCTTTTAGTTATTGTTGAACCACTTAAAAAGTGCTCATCATGCCCTATTAAAGTTTGACTATACTATCGCGCAAAGTTCATCAAACCCGGGATATATCAAATCATGAAAATTATTGTGAACCTCTCTCTCTGACTTTTGAATTCCTTTTGATCTTCTTTAACCTTTATGATGTTTTGCATGTGAAGATGTAGATTTTACTGTGAGTATCTCAGTTGCTATTGATCCAATGGTTAAAGTATTTTTTGTTTTGTCTTATTAATTATATAGTATACACAATTTAAATTTTATACACTATGCAATCTTGCCAGTAACCAATTGTTGAAAGCTTTTATCCAGAAGTTCTTTCAAACTCTTGTAACTAATAATCATGCAATTCATTTCATCAGGACTTATAAGTAGAATCTTTTCATCAATCCCAGTATCAAGCTTATTCAAGCAATCAATGACGTGGGTTAAATCAATTCGTGGATGACCATCTTCATATTGATGAAATACATAATCTCTAAATAGGCGAAGAGGATATCTATCGCCAGTTTCAGACCATGATTTATCATTAGTAAATTCTGGTCTTTCAGAAATAAAATCAAGTTTAGCAAATAGTCTAACCAATCTTGCATTTTCTAGTTCAGTTGATAGTGTTGATTCCATTGAGTCACATTTATCTTGAAGACCGTTAGAAAGTCGTAAAATTTCAGGGGCAATAAGTTCTTGAAATCTTTCAATTGTAGAATCTTTTTCAAATAAATAGCATAGCATAGTTTTAAACCTTGGGGTATAATTTGATTTATTTATTGTATCAATTGGATCATTCTCATTTGGTGTAATGATAATAGATTTAGCCAAATTAAAAACAAAATGACCTAAATTCTCTAAATCGGATGCTTGAGATTCTCCGTCATCAGTACTATTAGGATCATTTTTTTTAACGTGATGTAAAATATCTTTAATACCAAGATCACCAATTCTAATTCGACCTTTGTTTGTGACAAGAATTTTAGTCCAATTTATTGGGCCAAGTTTTAAATTATGTTTCTTAATTTCGGAAATTGCATTTAACAATTGCATTGAATAATTCCAAAGACAATCTTCCGTGATTAATTTTGGTTGATTAGCAAAATGATATTCATATATGCTATATGATAATGGATAATAATCATAAATCAAGATAAGAGAGTTGTCACCAAATGCTCCCGTTGTAAAAACTTCATATAATTTGATAACATTTGCACAATCAATACTTTTCCATGGCTTTGCTGATTCTAAAGTTTTAATTGATGTCACTGGAACATTTTGTAATCTTCTCATACAATAAAGTAACCCGTCAGTATTTGATTGACATTTATAGACCATTGAAGGATATCCATAACTGACCCCTGTCAATGATTGTTTGTCAATAGGGTATAATGAATGGTATTGATTAACATGTAAAGGAAGGTCCAATTGATTATTTCCAATACATTTTAAGCTTTCTTCATTTTTCATTTGAAGTTGATTTCTAAATTCTCTATCTATAAATAAATCATCAACAGTCCTTTCATCCAATTTTTTATTCAATTCAATATGAGGAGGAGGTGCAGGTGCATATAAATGAAAATTAGGTGGATAAATATTAGTATTCTGATAAAACATATCTTCTGGTGTTGGCATCGGTTGGAAAGACGAAATATTCATAGGATCAATTACAGGTCCAACAGAAGAAGTTACCTGATTTGGAGTAAAAACTGATAAAGATCCAGGATTAAAAGCTTCTGTAGTGGAAAGATTGAATGGATTTGTTGATTGAGAATTTCCGCTTGTTGGTAATTTGATACTACTTGATTGTGAAACTTCGGTATTTGTAGGAACAAAAGATGGGATACTATCAAGTGATGGGGATAATGTTGCAAACTTAGTAGCCAATGCATTTGGAGTGAAAGATGGTGAATCAAAGTTAAATCTTTTCTTTTCAGACGGACTATCTCTAACCATTGTTGGAGATTTAGTTAATGGAGCTGATTTCGCTTTAATTGCAGCAGCAAATGCAGACATAGCATTAACTGGTGGTGGTGGTAAAGATGTTGATTCAGTAGTTTCAGTAGTTTCAGTAGTTTCAGTAGTGTCGGGTGAATGCTTTGTTGATGGTGCTGCAGGTGGTTGTTGTTGACGTGCTAATTCATGATTAAAGCTACATCCCTTGTTTTCATATTTGCAAAATCCATGGGTCTGTATGTTTCGGCAGGGTATGTCTTTAGCCCACTGGTAAGTCTCGCTCATTGTACTATTCAGAGTCTATTTGACTGATTTATCAATCCATCTGTTATTGATAAAAACCGAATTTACAAATGTGGTGAGGAAAATGTTGAAAAAAATTAAGATCTCGCCAACCACACAATCCCCGAGCTCATTCTGACGATAATAAACAACGATTTTACATTAAAAGAATCTATATAATTAAACCCCTTTAAGGGTTGAAAGAAATTTAAGGTAAATTTGTTGCAAAAAAAAAGCTGGAAACCTGTTAAAAATGTATAGATGAAACAATTATATATTTCAGTATTTCAAGTTTCCTTAGAAACAAAATTTGAAGATGAGCAATGTAGAATTTAGTAAATAGATCACTGACTAAGGATGTAAATGGATAAAAGAGAATACAGATATAATTTATAAATTTTATTCGTTATTCTCCTTTTTTTCTCTATAATTTTGCTGAGGAGGTGGTTGATGGGATATATACGAAGGTGGTGGAAAAGCATAACCTTTTGGACCTCCGCCGTAGCCTGAATGATATTGGTTTTCATACGGTGGAAGATATTGAGGTCCATGTGCATGGTCTGGAAAGTTATTAACGGATCTACCATGTCGTTGAAGCTCTCTTACTGGTGATGACTGTGTTGAATAACCTTGGAATATTCCTGGTTGAGGGTGTATTGGAGATCTGTTAGAAAGTGGGTATATATTCCCAGGAGGTAATTGATTTCCTGGTGGTAATGGACCATATGGACTAAAGTGAAATTCATGCCTTGGCTGTGGAGATAATCCAGCGGTTCTTTGATAATATGAATTATGTGCAATATTGGACAGTGAAGCTCTGGAAGAAGCAGTATCAACAATTTCGGATTGAGTTCTTTTATGTGAGTTCTGTGTCTGTTTTGGAACCAGAGGAGGAAATAATTTTTGTCTTTTAGGTTTAGGGGTATCATCGGGTATATCTTTTCTTTTATTCGAAGAAGGTGAGGATTGTTGTGGACCTTGCCAATGGTGAAATTCTAGATTTTGTGGTTGATTCAGTGTTACTTTGAAAACACCTGTAGATGGTGGTAATGCAGAAACTGTTTGTGACCTTTGATGAGTTTTGAATTTCTTTTCTGTAGGAATCATCGTGTTATCTCTGTTAGAATATAATGAAGAACGATTATCCTCTAGTAAAGAAGGGATAGGGACTAATGAAGAAGAAGAAGAAATAGTTGAAAGCTTTCTATGATCATCATATCGCTTAGGAGATGGAGAACGTTTATTTGAAACCACCTTATTTGGTGGTGGTAAGCCATAAGAATTAAAATGTTTATTCAAATCTGATCTGTTAGTTAGACGATTTCTAGTTTCTTCAGAACCAAAGCTCATGTACATATATGGAATCATCTCACTTGGAATATTGTTTTGAGTAGCCAGTATCAAAAACTCTTTACTCAATTTAAGGTTATCTCTCTTCAACTCTTCATGTTTGACTTTCTCCTTTTCTTGTTTGAGTTTGATTATTTCTATTATTATTTGAGAATCTTCAAATGGCCAATCAGATGGATTGATATTTAGAAATTCTGAAAGTACTTTGATGTTTTGCCGGTTAGCTTCTGACATGGTCAGACTCGAAGCATCTGAACCACGAGATAATCTGGTAGCATCGTTTACAGACTCGCGTTCAGTAAGTCTCGGGGGAGATGGGATCAGTTTATTGGACTGTTCACGAGTTGCCATGTGGCAGTGTGTATTTAGCCTTTGTGGTTGTTCAATCCTTTGAATTTCTTTTACCTAAACGGTTTTACGGGACCGGGAAAGAAAGAGAGCACAAAACAAAATTTTACTCAAAACACACAAACACGATCTTTCGAGTAATTCATATTACTATACTTATATGAAGTTTTCTTACTATAAATATTATCTGCATTCTTGTAATGCAAGAGATATAGATCATTAATGACACTGGATACACAAGTGGATAGAAGGAGTTAGTATTGAAATTTAAACAGTCTCAAATAGAGAGACAGTGTTCATATTATCAACCTACTATATGTGGATAGTACTTCAGTAAAGTAAACCAACTTGAATACGCCGATTGTGTAATGCTTTTGATCTGTTGTCTTATTACAAGACCATTTTAATTTAATAAAGTAATTCAAAAGTAATATTTTAATTCCAAGTACTATCTCCAAGTATGAGAGGGAAATTTTCTGTTATAAACTGAAAAAGTTGAAATTTTTCACATGGCGTGTGTAGCTATGAGAAACCTTAAAGGAAACAGAAACTGTACTACTCAACATGGCTATAATCGATGGTAAATTAATCTCTGCAGAATTAAGAACTTCTATAAAGGAAGAAATAGAAACTTTAAAATCCAAACACCCATCATTTTCTACAAAGATCATCATTATTCAAGTTGGTGATCGTCCAGATTCTTCAACGTATGTTCGTATGAAACTTAAATCATGTACTGAAGCTAATATTGTTGGACAGCATGTCAAATACCCTGCTGATATCACTGAAGAAGAAATGATGGACAAATTAAATGAACTTAATAATGATAAATCAGTTCACGGTATCTTGGTTCAATTACCAATACCTCCTCAACTAGATGAAGAAGCCATTACAAATGCTGTCAGAACAGATAAAGATGTTGATGGGTTTGGCGAGTTAAATATTGCAGCTGTTTTTAAAAAGAACTCAAAACTTAGAATTGTTCCATGTACTCCAAAGGGTATCATGTTCATGTTAAATCATGAAAAAGTTGAACTTTCAGGTAAGAATGCAGTTGTTTGTGGAAGATCTGATATTGTTGGTGGTCCAATGGCTAAGCTTTTGGAGAAGAAAGGTGCAACTGTCACTGTCATTCATTCAAAAACTACACCGGAACAAAAACATTTCTTTTTAAAACATGCAGATGTTATTGTTAGTGCTGTCGGTCAAGCAAATTTTATTACTAAAGATGATATCAAACCAGGTTGTGTTATTATTGATGTTGGTACGAATTACACTCCAGATTCTACTAAAAAGTCTGGTCAAAGAATGGTTGGTGATGTTGACTTTGCTGGTTGCTCTGAACTTGCTTCTAAGATTACTCCTGTTCCAGGAGGAGTTGGACCAATGACTGTTGTCATGGTTCTTGATAACTTACTTCAGACTGCCAAAGCTCAAGAAGGAATTTAAACATTCAATACTATAAATTATTTTAAAATCGCCTAATCTGATGATTGAATCTTAGTATATATTAATATATATTTATATAAAAGATTGAATTTATTATCTCAACTGACAAAAGGATTGATACTGTATTTATTTTCTCTTTCTTTCTTTCTTTTAAATTTGTTCTGTTCATTTCCAATAGAAGAAGATGAAAGTTATTTATTTAATTTGAACTCATTTATAATGAGCC